>OY992885.1:96688188-96760232 GCA_963921405.1 Cepaea hortensis | reverse complement strand
TCTGTATGTATATTATCTCTTCTCCGTCTTCTTGGTCTACCTCGGGGTCTACGGTCATTTATTTCTTGAGTGTAAGCATGTGTCCCGGTTTTGTATTGTCAACAGAATGTACTCCCTTGGTGAATGTAAACACAGAAGCCACAAACTATATGTTGCTCTATTATTGCCTGGCATATTTTACTGCATTAAGAAAGAAATGAGAAGACTTAATATTAACATGTTAGGTATATGTGAGACCAAATGGAAAGCAATGGGCATTATAACATCCGAGAAATATAGCATAATCCATTCTGGTGAAGAGAAAAAAAAAACAGCTAGTGGTAGCACTTATAATGGATACAAAGAGATCAAAACGATCAAAGGATACAGGACTTTGTCAGGCAGAATATTACTGGTAAAGTTGAATGGCAGACCTTTTGATATCAATATCATACAAATGTATGCACCAACAACAGACAGCAGGAGTGACAGCATCGATGAATATTTTATTGATTTGGAAAAATGCCTTCAGGAAATGCTAGCATTCAGAATTAAATATCATAACGGGTGACTTTAATGCTAAATTTGGAAATTAACAGGACGGATGCATAAGACTAGGACTAGGGCAGTGGTTCTCAACAAGGGAGTGGGGGGGGGGGAAATACACCCCCCAAGGGGAGAATTTTAGGGTTTCCAAAGGTTGGGGAGGGGTGGGGGGTGGGAGGGGGGAAATTAAAACCACAGATTGGCAGACCCAAAATGGCTTCAGGCACAATATCCTGGTTTTCTATTGAGCGTTTTATTTGATGAAGAAACACTTTTGTGGCTGTCGCGTATTAATTAACAATCCTTTGACGTTTTCACTTTTTGTTTATTGTAATATGATTAATTTGCTGTGTTAATAAAATAATGCGAATATAAAAATGCTGTTATTTAAGTTTTAGATATTCATTTGTCATTAAGTGTATAAAACTATACATACTGACCAATAAAAAGATGTCAATTGAAACGAGAAAAAGAGTGTTGAGATGCTACATAGAACCTGTACTTTTATATGGATGTGAAGCTTGGACAATGAGCAGCCAGGCTGAAAAACATCTGATGGCTGTAGAAATGTGGTTTCTGAGGAAAATGCAAAGAATACCATGGACAGCCAGAAAGACCAATGAACAAGTCCTTCAAGAAACAAATGAAGATCGTAAACTGATCAGAGACATTAGACGTAGACAGTCACAATTTTTTGGGCATGTTATGAGAAGAAATGATTTGGAAACTTGGTGACAACTGGTAAGATCGAGGGAACAGACCAAGGGGAAGACCTAGAAACAAGTATCTGGATGGCTTGGCCTTGTGGCATGGTCGAGACAGAAACACGGAACGTGATCCACGACTCTGTTGATCGAGTGAGATGGCAGAACATGACCGCCCACGCTTACCGGCATGGCACATGATGGATGGATGGTATAAAACTACACTATAAAATTAATCTATGCATGTGAATGTTACGTACAAATATGGACGAGAATAAGTATTTTCAGTATTATGGGCATGTTATTTTGAATGCACATTTTGAAGGCTGCAAATTTTCATTCGCTGGAATGGGGGGGGGGGGGAGGGGGGGGGGAATGATATTCTGACATATGGTGAAAGGGTGCATAGACCAAAAAAGGTTGAGAACCACTGGACTAGGGAACAGAATGAAAGAGATTGCAGACTTGCGCAGTGGCAAAAGAGCATGATAATGATATTTGAAACATCCGGTACAGTGCATACCTGATAAGACGAACTCACTTGGGCCCCAAGAAATAGTTCTTCTTATAATAAATTCTTCTCATAAGAATTCAAGCATGTAGTAATGCATTTACAACGTATAATACAACATTGTTCTTCACAACATAAATTCCTGACATCCGATATCGCCTTAAGCGTTTACACTGTACCAACATCACCCAATGAGATTATGGACTGGAAGTAGTCCTGACCACAAGATCAAAAGTCAAATTGATTACATTCCTATTGTGACGGAACGGCAATTCATTTGTGCCTCGTCGGGCGAGATTCCACTTTATTCAGCGTCATCAGGGACTTTCCCGGCTATAAATAGATCGGGGATAGCCCAGCAGGAATTTTCCATCTGGGAAGGTTCGAGAAACGCCTGGATCCGGATGACCAGGCTTGTTTAGCACAGCACCAACTTCACGTTCTAGAACCTAGAATTCCAGTTTGGAAAATAGAGTTTCTCGTGGAGTTGCCACACTTCGTGAAGCACTTATTTCTCGGGCGCATTCGTACGCACGAAGGAGAAATGCGGCTGGCACAGCTCATTCGCTTTCTATCTCTCGTGTGAGAAGGTACTGCTTTTGGGTGGCAGTGAAACCATTTCTTCACACTCAACCAAGTTGCAGCTGACTGTCGATATTTCACGGCCTGCTGGCTTAGACAGTAATTGAAGCTGACTGGACATCATTCACCGAATCAGGTGTTGCCTGTTAGAACCAGCCTATTACTAAGTTGGCCGGAAACCACTACGTGATCCATGGCGAAAGGTCACGATACCTACCTACCACGCCTGACTGTGCTACATTATGCAAGAGGGAGAATCACCATGCATGACTCATACTCACCACGTGATTCTAGAACCCTGCAGCAGCACTAGTGGAACTAGATGGTTTGTTTTTCCATATTAGAACTGTGATTAAGACTATTTCAGAATAGAGTTCATCTACCTGAGCAATACCTTCACATACCTAGGAAGCAAAATGACAACTACAGGGGACTCAACACCAGAAATATCATCTAGAATCGCACTGGCATCTAGTGCCTTCAATAAACTGTCAAACATCTGGAAGTCAAAGACACTCAGCAAACACACAAAACTTAAAATCTTCAACTCTTGTGTGATTCCAGTGTTAACGTATGGATGTGAAAGTTGGAAAACACCGGTAGCTTTAGATAAAAAATTAGACAATTTTGAGAACAAATGTCTTAGAAGACTTCTAAACATCCACTGGACAGACTTCAGAACCAATTCGCAAATAAGACAAGAGACTAAGCAAGATACAGTATCCAATTTCATAAGAAGACGCCGTTGGAACTACATCGGCCATGTACTCAGAATGGACAAGTCAAGACTCCCCTACCAAGCCCTCATATGGTCACCAGTAGGGAAAAGAAAACGGGGAAGACCAAGAGAGACCCTGCGAAGAACCATCATTAGAGAAGGCTCATTCAATGGCCAAGTAAATATCCAAGATCTACAACAGGTAGCAGCGAACCGCCAAGCATGGAGAGACAGGACTTCTGCCCTATGCGCCGCCTTAGGCTCAAGAGGAAAGAGTAACTAACCTGAGCAATCTTGCCGGGGTATACTGAAGGTTGATTTATTAAGGAGTTATGATGGCACGCTCACTCCAGAGAGACTTACCAAGGTGGGGTAGGCGCAGCTCTGGGAGCTCATCAATTCCACGTCAATGTGTTTCCGCCTAAACGTCGGAGAGTCCAGGCAAAGATTGGCCCAAACCAAAGGGGCTGTAACTACGTTGGCACTAGAGTTCGGTCATGACTAGACCCACACCAGCTTGCGTATTTTCTTACTAGAACTCGTGATGGTAGACAGGTCAACTCATCCTGGCCTTTATGAACCTTGTATGCTGAATATGAAAAAGGTCTTACTCAATCATTCGAACAACCGAGTCATAGAAATAGCGACAATGTGTTTTGTTACCAAGCTCAACCATGTTTCAAGATATGTGCTAGACTCCGAGGGAGTCTGAACATGTGACTTTGTAGAGACTAATGTACTCATCTAGGAACACTGGTGTAATTCTAGTGATTGTGTTGAACTTGTGGCAGTAATGATTCCGTGCCCAATAAGGGGTAAACAATTCTACTATGGGACCATTAGATTGGTCATTTGTTACGTCTAGGGACACCTAGAGATCAACTGGGGTCGCCTCAAGGAGGAGGGTCCTCAAACCAGGATGTACGTGAAGAACTGTTAAAGGTGGTCACAGCGACTCATTGGGACAGTGCAGACGAGAAGTTCATCCAGCAGTCGGTGGTCCGAAGAGGTAGTTCCTCTGACATCTGATCTTAGCTCTGGGGACGGAGTGGTCTCCAAAGGTTCCAGTCATCATTCTGGAAGAAAGCCGGGTGAGTGTCGGACCGACGGGACGGATCATCTGTCTCAAACCTGCACGTCAGCCTACTGATGAATATCGTAGCATCTCTAACTCTGATTCTGTCTTTACTCTATCCTCTGCTATTGTAAATAGTTTATACTATCAGGGTGTTCATTTCCTACCTATTGTCTTTAGGGTAGAATAAACTTTGTTGATGTTGACTGATTCTTTGTACAGTGATTGAGTGTGGTCTCGGACGATGCCTCAGGGTTCATTGTCCCAAGGGAGAAGGTAGAGAGTGGGGGTCTAGAATCTGGAGGGGTTTGTAGACATATTTAAACCATTTGAGGTCAACCACAGAGAAAACAGTGTATCTACCTGTCCAACCCCTGGGGTTAGAATACACGGGAGTGCTAAGGACCACTTGGGCTTGGTTAACTCTCAATACCCAAGGCAAACCTGTCACACCTATCAATAGATAATTGAGAAACCGTATGTGGAAAGGATGAGATTGCGGGGGATTGGCTAGGGTTCTGGTAGAATATGAAAACTGAGAGGGAAAACCAGGAGAACTTTCAATCAGATAGCGGTGGGAACGATTAGTAGTGTGACTCTTCGCTGGCTGTTGAACAAGGGGGCGGAGCGCAAATGGGAATGTCGTGAGTGCAGTGATGTCGGTTCTTAGCTCAACCCAACTCAACTCAACTCAGATTTCCAAATGCGCCTGTGAGTCTTTTGAGTCACAAAATCTATTGCAAGTGTAGACTGCTACAGCGACCATACATGGGACGTAAGAAATGGATGACGGAATACATTTTAAAACTCATGGAAATAAGAAGAAATAAGAAATAATAAAAACAGCTATGAAAAAATATGAAGAGATTCACAGGAAAATAGGAAACTGTGCAACGAGGCAAAAGAAGCACGGCTTGAGGACAATTGCAGGTAAATTGGTAACCAACATCCCGAATACCGAATTATTGCACACAAAAATTAATACCCTCACTGAAAAAAGAACACACACATCAACGGGTTGCCTTAAAACCAAAGATGGTAAAATCTTTACAGAAAAAGATCAGATTCTACATGCGTGGTCAGATTATGTGAAAGATCTTTATGATGATACAAGAGAAGAACAGTATGATATTCGGAATAATAATGAGGGCCATCAGTTTTGAAGATGTAAGTTCAGAATGCTCTTAACCATATGAAGACTAACACACCGGGTCTAGGCAACATCACAACAGAAATGATCAATGCCTTAAAAGAATATGGAATAGATCGGGTCACCAGACTACTGAACACAGTATATGATGCTGGAGATATACCTACTGAATTATGCAATTCTATATTTATTGCAATCCCGAAGAAATCAGGAGCTGTGGGATGTGATCAACATAGAACAATTAGTAATTTTGTTTTGCGCTCGTTCGTTTTGAACTCAAGCGTAGTCCATACACAATACTTCCAGTAGTGCTGGACTGAATGTTGTATGTGGGTTAGCTTTCACCTATTAATAGTGTACCTCACCTTCAGGAGAAGGACACTATTAATAGATATGGAGGGTGTCAACAATTATTTGTAATTTACGTTCCCAAGTCAAGGACGATAAGTCAACATTTTAGTCCAAGTGTCCGGTGTAGGGGTTAAACCCCTTAACTCGGCATCAGCACACCGAATTTTAAGAACACGCGTTCTTATCCATCGGCCATGCTGACCTATAAAAGTATTAATAATATGAAACATCAACAAATAGATTAAAGTTATGTGCTTGAGAATATGTATCTTTTCTGCGGCAAAATATGGATGTTAGTCAAAGACCATTTTGCAATCACTAAGTAAATAAGCCGGTTTCCTTGGTGAAGGGGTTAACGACATTCTCCGTTATCTCGTATATTCACGTGGGGAACGAAGCTGTGCGAGATTGGGCAGCGGATCGCGTTGCGTTAGTTTCTTACGGAAAAGGAATGTGAGCCGGTCGTTTAGAAAGCAATGGCAAACTACTGGACGTAACACTTGCCAACACATCAAGAGCAGTTGAAAAATGCTGATGTTGACTGCAATGTACTGTAAAATAAGATACGAAAAAAAGTAAAAAATTATTTCTTTTGAACTGATTGCTGCAGAAAACGTCTTAGAATATCGTGGATCAAGGAGAAGACAAACAGTGACGTTATAGAAGAGCTGAACATTGGAGAAAGTGGGCTGACAAACAGCATCTTGTCTCGGAACCTGAAATACTTTGGCCAGATAAAATGCTACAGTGATTTGAAAAACTAGAAGGCCAAGTTGCTGGAAGTAGAGGCAGGAGTCAACCAGCATGAATATGCACAGGAGACATTGAAGATACCCTGGGTATGAACATGTATGAAGCAGGGGAACTGACAGGGTATCGAGAATCTCTTCAATGGGCTGTGACGTGAACGTTGTTTTGCAAAAGACATGCTACATTAATATGATGATTCATGTTAATAACTTTTCCATCCTACTATTGAATCATTAATTATGTGAAAATAATGTCCATCAAGTGTACGTCCTGCTAAATGAATCTGTTAAAAAATCCATCGACTGTTAGTTAGTTGCATATTCTTTACAGAATATCGCAGTCAACCCCAGCATGTTTTGGTTCTTAATGATTTCATGGCAAGTTTGCGTTCAGTGGTTTGCCATTGCTTTCTGAACGACCGAGACTCGTATCATTGTATGACAACCAGTGCAGGACGGTCTGCTTCCATACCACCCGCAGTTATGTTTCGAACCCAGTATGCAGGATTACGAATTGCGCACCTTCACTACATCCCCTCCATTGACTGTGCATCCTAGTAAATGACAGGTGAGAGGTTACACGTGCACATTTTTCAAAATCGATGGAAAGGCGAGTATTATCCCAAACTTGCAACATTGAATGCTTTGAGGCATATTTGTGGTAATGAGTGTCATGCTGATCATCCAATGGAAAGCTGCTGCTCTTACAAATTCCTGAGACAGAAACTTTAGCCAGTCCTTAATAACGTGATCTACAAAGTGCTTGTCTGAAGCAAGACCATCTTCCATACTGCATTACATATTTGTCTAAAGTTTGTGTCATGTCTGGATTATGCTGCTATTCATGCACGCTGAAGCAGATGTCATTAATTAAGCCAAAATCCTAGACAGAAACAACACATACCATCATTGGTGATCAAACTGCTCAGCAGGGGGTTGAGGGGGTCCATCGAAGTTCCAACAATTCCACAGACTACATCTTCTATAGACACAGGCCCTACAAAGTGGTGTGGGCATACGTCTCTCCACACATCTACACAATGTTCTCAATCAATTCTACTGATGATAATTCTCCAGACATCACCTTAGACCACCAAACAGCAGCTCTCGCGGGCTGTCTCTTCTCGTCTACCCATGGTCTTTCTTTATCGCCGTGATATTCTACAGTATCTCTCTTCTCATATCAACAAAGAGCATCACTTGTATCTTAGTTGTGGATAATGTTCATATTTCATTAGTTTTCCAGGCAACTATTAGCTACTCTGACTGTCCAAGATAACATAAGTTTCATCTTCGTGCCAGGGCATGCGGGAGTACAAGGAAATGAGCGGGCTGACAAGCTCGCAGGTAAGGCAAAGGTGGAGGGCGGACGCGCCATGGACCAGGCTGACATTCTGAATGCTCTACGAGAAGTAAGACTTGTGCGAGAACCAAGTGATGACTGCGAATCTACAACCATGGACAGACCGCGAGAACAGCAAATCAAAAGAGGGGTGGCCAAACAAGAACACTACGCAGGAAGCCAAAGAAGATTGATAAACCAACACAGAACTGATGTCGTTAGCCGCTACACACTGTGGGATTTGCTGAGGAGGGGATCCGAGCACTTATGGACTGAATGGTTCTATGTGCAATGAGGATGATCTGTCTACTAACTGGCTAACTAAATAACTAACTATCTAACTAACTAACTAACTAACTAACTAACTAACTAACTAACTAACTAACTAACTAACTAACTAACTAACTAACTGACTGACTGACTGACTGACTGACTGACTGACTGACTGACTGACTGACTGACTGACTGACTGACTGACTGACTGACTAACTAATTAACTAATTTGAATCTTTTTACTTGGTTAAGCATTTTCCCTTCTATTGTTATATTACATTTTGAAGATATCTGTTTCTTTGATATCATTATTGTTTTTAGTTTCTTGATATTAAAGGAGAATCGTCTGTTACACTCTCTATTGAAACGCAGTTTCACGATTCCCCTACATAGCGAGTTGAGGGTTTGTGTTATTTTTGATGGGATGAAACATTGGCCATTCAAAAAGCAACATCAAACTATGGAACATAAATTTGCTTAGGAAATCACTAACAGTCAATAAATGCTGGGCTTGATTGCAACATCATGTAAAGGTCATGCGGCCAACATTTTATTACTACAATGTTGAACAGTTGTTGCAGATTTCTTACATTCTCAGCTATGAAAACTGCTATCTGTAAAACGCAGATTATTATAAATATTAGTTATAGATAATATAATCTCCAACTCATATTCCTAGTATGTATTTCATCTCTTTCATTATTAGTTTGCTACAGAAAGCAAAGAGATCCGTGACCTAATGAACAGGAGGCCCAATATATAGAAGTGATGCTAAGCATCAATGTTCTGAACTCACAATTCCTTGCGTGAGCCTAGGAATGCAGCACATTTTGTTGGCTTGACGTGACTGGCAGCCTCTTTGGGTGGGAGAGACTCCTCTTTGTTGTCCCTGCCTTCCCTTCAGGCAGAACTAAATACACGTGTCAGCTCTGAGTGAGTTTGGCGGCATGATTGCTGTGAGGGCAGATGGGCCACAAATGACGTCACCAAACTGAGACTGCTGGGAAGAAGTGGGATGTGTCGGCCAAAAAACTAAAATATATTATTCTATTGTACAGATAGCAAATGCAAATACAGATAATAATAATAAACAATAAAGGACGATGCAGAAAAAGAACAAGGAAGACATTCAATAAAAGAATACAATTTTTAATATAATTATCACAACTACTACAACTGTTTGAAACATCTCTAATTTTTTAGATACAAGCATATGTATATTTAAATACTATTATTACAGTATTTCCTGTATAAGGCGCTGGTTAAAAAAAAAAACCATTGCTATCTGGTGCCTTACAAAAAAGAAACTGCTTGTTTACTTAAAGTTTTTTTTTTTTTTTTTTTTTTAACGAATCTGTAAAGAATGATCTTTTTTAGACTTTAACCCATAGCAGGATGCTGGTTATTTTCTTACATTCTAATTTAATTTGTTATATTTCTGGAGAGTACACTTTGAAAGAAGAACATAAAAAGCATATTACTGTTTTTGTGAAAAAGGCAAACTTTGCTTCCTTTAAAGTAAAATTAGGTGACCAGGACAAAGTCTTGGGCTTCTCATATTGCTTGCCTAACATGTGTTGAACTCGTGACAGGTTCATGATAATCCCACGAAACTTACTGAACACAAAACTCTTTGACCATATTATTATTATTATTATAAAAGATTGAGGTACTTCCATTTTAATTCACCGCAAACAAACAAGTATTAACAAGTATCCCTTAGAGCCTCATTTGCATCGGTCTGGCAATCACTTTCCGGTTTAGTGTTCGGTGGACTGTTGGACCGATCGATGGATATTTTTTTAAGTTTTTGGGCCCGTAGGGCCCTCACTGTCGACGGGGGTGTTGCTGAGTCGTAGGCCTTCGCCTAATCTAGGCAGTCAAGTAAAGGACGCTTTCACATGTCTCTAGTGTATTGGGAATATGACGCTGGCCATATTTGTTAGACCAATCGGCACTAAGCGACTGATGTGGTCAGTATCGCACTGGTCATCATTACTTCTCTGGACAAATCTTGGTAGCCAGTTTAGTCTTGGTCGACCAGGAAGCCTGGTCAATTATAATAATCCGTCTCAAATTTAATACGTGACCGCTGGGCAAACATGCTGGTCACTATGTTACCACGACTCCCTTACATATTCTAGGATAGGTCACAATGATTTGCTGTGTCTGGTACCCTTCCATGTCATCCTTCCTCAGCAGACAATTACAAAAAAATGTATAGTACCCATTATTATGAATTTGGGTTGACCACAGAGCCGTATTGGTAGGAAAATATAATATTTTCATTGTTAGGGTTTGAATCTGACCATAGTATTGACAAACAAATGCACTAACCACTATGCCACAACAGCGTTCTTGTCATGTGAGAAAGCAGTTACTCGCTCCTAGAATGATGTTGAGAAATGAAGTAAAGAGAAAGTAACGTGTGTATGTGTACATATGTATGTATACAAGCTTGGAATTAAGTCAAGTGTTCAAAGCTATCATCCAACCAATACACCTGACGACATGTCATAGGGTCTTTTGCTGATTGACTCAAGGCATAGAAGCAATTCCTCTTGTTTGACTACCCAGATCACATAGTCAGAAGAGTCTCAGTTATGCTTGAATGTATTATTTAACATTTCAATCGTCATTCTTAGAAACTAAGCTTTTAATATTATATATGCCACACTGTTAATAAAATATACACGAAAAAAAAGCAACAGATATATACAGCAAAGAAAAAAAAAAACAACGCATTAGATATGTGGTCTCCCTCTTGTCCGCTTCCCCTGCCATCTCCTTCATCATCTTCAATTCTTGTCCAAGTTTCGCACCTGTATGTTTGATACAAGTGTCTGAGGCAAAAACAATCTCACGAAAGACACTGCCAAAGGAATGCTGTCTGTTGGAACTTCACATTTACTAGATCATGGCATAATGAGGTATTCCGTCGGGTTCCTTTGAAATATATCTTCAGGGTGCATTAGACTGACCTATATTTTAGGTTGGCACTTTTGAGTCTGAAGTCACGATTAACATTATTATTATTTTTGAAAAAAATATTACAACGCTTAATGCATGCTTTTCAAAACAGTAATCGTTTTCATACAGATTAAAATTTTAATTTGATTTAATTGCATTCCAACTCTGATTAAATTTTGCAGTATTTACACAGGAAAGGTTCTAAAGAGTATTAATAAAAACTTAAAACATATTTAAAAAAAATTATAACATCAGATGAAAGCTGCATAACAGAGATTAAGGGCAGAATAGGGGAAGCAAAACCTGCATTTCAGAACATGAAGATTATCTTAAACAATAAGTCGCTATAATTGAATGCAAGAAAGAAATTGCTGAAGTGCTATATAGAACCTGTTTTACTGTATGGCTCTGAATCTTGGAATGTAAATGAACAAATTAGGAAGAGCTTCGAAGCAGCATAGATGTGGTACCTGGGACGAATGTTACGAATTCCTTGGACTGCCAAAGTAACAAACAACGAGTGCCTGAAAGAGGCTAATGAAACTAAAACTTTATATACAACAATAAGAAACAGGCAAACAGCTTTATTTAGTCATGTGATGAGAAGAGAGGCATTGGAGAACATCGTGACAACTGGAAAGATCGAAGGGAAGAGAGGCAGAGGCAGACCAAGAGAGATGATGCTGGATGGATTGTGGCATGGTGGAATATCAACGGCAGAGATCCAGAAAACCAAAGACCGAGATCTGTGGGGAGTCATGAACGCCTTCGCAAGCCGATATGGCACTTGATGATGATGATGATATTTACTTCTCTTCCCTGTGTATAATTGGGTCTTCCTCTGTTTCTATTTCCCTATGTATTCCTAGCAAAGGACTTTCTAGTTATACTATTGTCAGATTTTCTCGATGCATGATCTATCCAGCGTCAGCGTAGTTTCTTCACCTCTTGGTTACTTGCATTTGTCTAGTTCTGTGCATGAGCTATAGTGAGTGTAGGTCAAAGTAATTTCCGTTGTTCTACATTTAGACAACACAGATGTCCAGGTATCTGACTCTAGACTTCACGCAACAGTGACCACAGCTTGTCCACATTGATTGGTGGACAGTAAAATTTCTTTCTTCTTCTTCTTCTTCTTCTTCTTCTTCTTCTTCTTCTTCTTCTTCTTCTTCTTCTTCTTCTTCTTCTTCTTCTTCTTCTTCTTCTTCTTCTTCTTCTTCTTCTTCTTCTTCTTCTTCTTCTTCTTCTTCTTCTTCTTCTTCTTCTTCTTCTTCTTCTTCTTCTTCTTCTTCTTCTTCTTCTTCTTCTTCTTCTTCTTCTTCTTCTTCTTCTTCTTCTTCTTCTTCTTCTTCTTCTTCTTCTTCTTCTTCTTCTTCTTCTTCTTCTTCTTCTTCTTCTTCTTCTTCTTCTTCTTCTTCTTCTTCTTCTTCTTCTTCTTCTTCTTCTTCTTCTTCTTCTTCTTCTTCTTCTTCTTCTTCTTCTTCTTCTTCTTCTTCTTCTTCTTCTTCTTCTTCTTCTTCTTCTTCTTCTTCTTCTTCTTCTTCTTCTTCTTCTTCTTCTTCTTCTTCTTCTTCTTCTTCTTCTTCTTCTTCTTCTTCTTCTTCTTCTTCTTCTTCTTCTTCTTCTTCTTCTTCTTCTTCTTCTTCTTCTTCTTCTTCTTCTTCTTCTTCTTCTTCTTCTTCTTCTTCTTCTTCTTCTTCTTCTTCTTCTTCTTCTTCTTCTTCTGCGTGCATCCGGAGAGTTTTTTTTCGGACGTGATTGGGTCGTGCCTTTTTACAGCAGGGCTTCGATACTCGCGCCTTTCGGCGGACACATCTGACTTCTGCGCACATTTGTTGACGGGGTTAATCTTCCCGGAACGGCTATATATTGAGCTTACGATTCGGACATTCCATGTAATGGATTTGCTAACCAAACAATATTCACTGAGCATTCGAACCCGTGTTTCCAGAAGGATAACCCGGTATTCTAGCCACTAGACCAGCCGCTCCTCCCAGTAAAAAACATAATTACAAATAAATCACAAATTAGGCACACCCGGTCCTTCCAACGACTCAGCTTTGGCACATTAGTTACGCGTGTGACATTCACAGAGAAAAAAAAAACGTGATAATATGAATGGTGTAAACAAAAACAATGCATACTACAATGTTATGAGAGAGGCAGGCAGACTGGCAAGCACACAAACACATATATTATATGATACTTTAATAAATGATATTGCTCGTGGATGCAGACAATCATTTAAATAATGATAATAAGCCTGTAATACATTCCAAAGCAACACTATTCATTTAAAAATGTGTTACTTTAGTTTTCCAAGAATAGGACACAATTATGGGATGTGTCCGGTTCCCTTCCATGTCATCTTGCCTAAGCACAAAATTGCAAAAAGTGTATGGTACTAATTTGTAAGACTTTGGATCGACCTCATGAGCCATATTGGTAGGAAAATATAATCTTTCCATTGCTGGTATTTGAATGCGACTATAGTGTTGGCAGACAAGTGCACTAACCACTATATCACAACAGAGTAGCATGTCATATGAGCAAACAGTTACTCACTCCTAGAATGATGTTGAGAAATAGGGTAAGGAGAATGTAATGTGTGTATGCGTAAAATGTATGTATACAAGCTTGAAGTTAAGTCGAGTGTTCATAGCAATCATATGACCAAAACACCCGACGACATGGAAAACATAACTGATTGACTCAAGGCACTGAAGCAACTCCTCTTGTTTGACTGCCCAGATCACAAGAGTCTCAGTTATGCTTGAATGTATTTTTTAACATTTCTGTTGTTATTCTTGGAAACTAAGATTTTAATATATAAAATATATACGAAAAAAGCAATAGATATGCACAGCAAAGAAACAATGTAATGCATATATGCATATGTATTAGGCAAAGGCAATCTCACGAAAGACTCTGCCACAGAAATGTTATCTGTTGGAACTTCACATTTACTAGATCATAGCATAATCGGGTATAATACAGGGTGTTTGTAAAGTCTCACTACACTTTGTATGTAGAACAGCTGTTTCTTGGAGAGTATGTTTTCCGTCTTGCAAACGGAAAACATGCTCTCCAACTAACAGCTGTTCTATATATAAAGTGTAGTGAGACTTTACAAAAACCCAGTATCGTCGGGCTCCTCCGAAAAATATCCACAACGCGCAATAGACTGACCTATATTTTATGTTGGCTCTTTCGGGTCTGAAGCCACAATTAGAATGATTATTTTTATTTTGAAAAGAAAAACAAAACATGCAGCGCCTAATGCATATTTTTAAAAACAGTAACCATTGTTTTCATAAAGATGGAATGTTAATTTGACTTAATTGCATTCCAACACGGATTAAGACTATTTACACGGGACAGGTATTAAAGAAAACATTGTTTAGGTTTGTCTTTTATGAAAACATGGACAGTGAAACAGATTTGAATCCCCCCCCCCACCCCCCCCCCCCCCCCCCAAAAAAAAACCGAAGCCATATTGGCATGTTTCTTGTTTAAACTAACTTATGTCTTATTTCGATAGGATTAAATGTTTATCTTTCTTGTAGCCATGTCCCACTCTTTAAGTTTACTTTTATAACGTTTCATTGTAAGTGGTGTGTTAGATATTTTAATTGGATCATTGCTACAACAGACACACTCCTAAACAGACTGGAAATCTTCTTTTCTCTTTCAAGGGGAGTGCATCACATATATGCATACATATCAAAGGTCAGCATGTTCGACTTCAGCATACATTTCTGTCAGGTTTTCTTCCTCTAGATCAGTGGTTCTCAACCAGTGGGGAATTCCCACTTAGGGGGGAATTTTAGGGTTTGCGAGGGGGGGGGGGAATTAAGACCACATATTGGCAGACTCAAAATGGCTTTAGGCACAATATCCTGGTTTTATTACATTATAAAATTAATCGATGCATGTAAAGGTTATGTACAAATATGGAAGAAAATACGGATTTCCAATATTATAGGCATGATGTATTTGTAATATTTACTTTGCAGAAGTTGTCTCTTTCTAGATATTATCTAATTTTCCAATCTGGCGGAGTGTTCTGACATTCCATGTATTACTTTAAGAGTATATGTAACATTTACTTTGCAGACAGCTGCCTGATGACTATCCGGCATCACCTGTAGCTCGTGATGCCCCCTACCGGATGCAGAGACTCCACTGGAATCCCCATTAACGTCATTAACTTGATCAATATTATTTCGAAGTATGATTATCTTGGGAAAACACAGTGGTGGTTTCCCCTTACCTTCCGCCGTTTTGTGTATGGTTACTCCACTAACCTTTGTCTAAAGAGATATACCTTGCAAGGCAGCGGGGGAGGGGGGGGGAGAGGATGGATATATATATATATATATATATATATATATATATATATATATATATATATATATATATATGGCGAATCTTACCCGCCGATGGCCACGTAATTGAATTTTGAGGTATTTTCCTTTTATCAGATTTGAAAACAAATTCAAAACTGTATAAATTGTACTTGGAAATTTCAAATTCATGGCTTGCCACCATTATTAGTAAAGTGACGTATTCAGGCTATCCTCGATTGCAAAGCAATATCCATCCATACATCTGATGTACAAGAGATCAGGCCCGTAAGGCCGATTATGCACGTTCCAGATCCCAAACGAAAACACCCACATGTTGATGTATCAGAAATAGAAAAATTGAACGTTGGCAAATCAACCCTTCATCGCGAAAACTGTACAAATGAGTACTTTGTTGTTAATTCACCCCAAAGAAAAAAGCATCCCTTACAGGGCCTCATTTGCACCCGTCCAGCAATCAATTGTGGTAAGTGTTCAGTGGACTGCTGGACCGAACGATGGATGTTTTGTTAAGTTTTGAGCCAGTAGGGCCCTCACTATCGTCGGAGTTTTTGGCGCGTAGGGCCCTCACTGTCGTCAGAGTACTCCGACGACAGCGAGAGCCTTATGGGCCCAAAAACTAAAAAAAAAATAATCCATCGATCCGTCCAGCATTCCACGGAACACTTAGCCTGAAGTGATTGCTGGACCAATGCAAATGAGGCTCTGTAAGGTATGCTTTTTCGTTTGGGATGAATTAACAGCAAAGTACCTGTCAATGTTACTGAAAAATACTCAATTCGTGGGTGTCGCTACTTGCACCGTGACGTAATTTCAATATATATATCATATGCATATATTGTATGATACTTAAATAAATGATATTGTACGTGGATGCAGACAATCATGTAAATAATGATAATAAGCCAGTAATACATTCCAAAGCAACACTATTCATTTAAAAATGTGTTACTTTAGTTTTCCAAGAATAGGAAACAATTATGGGATGTGTCCGGTTCCCTTCCATGTCATCTTGCCTAAGCACAAAATTGCAAAAAATGTATGGTACTAATTTGTAAGACTTTGGAACGACCCCCTGGGCCATATTGGTAGGAAAATATAATCTTTCCATTGCTGGGGTTTGAATGTGACCATAGTATTGGCAGACAAGTGCACTAACTACTATGCCACAACAGAGAAGCTTGTCACGAGAGAAAGCAGTTACTCATTCCTAGAATGATGTTGAGAAATGAAGTACAGAGAAAGTAACATGTGTATGTGTACATATGTATGTATACAAGCTTGGAATTAAGTCGAGTGTTCATAGCTGTTATATGACCAAAACACCCGACGACATGGAACACATAACTGATTGACTCAGGCACTGAAGCAACTCCTCTTGTTTGACTGCCCAGATCACAAGAGTCTCAGTTATGCTTGAATGTATTTTTTAACATTTCTGTTGTTATTCTTGGAAACTAAGATTTTAATATATAAAATATATACGAAAAAAGCAATAGATATGCACAGCAAAGAAACAATGTAATGCATATATGCATATGTATTAGGCAAAGGCAATCTCACGAAAGACTCTGCCACAGAAATGTTATCTGTTGGAACTTCACATTTACTAGATCATAGCATAATCGGGTATAATACAGGGTGTTTGTAAAGCCTCAATAACAGAAAACATGCTCTCCAACAAACAGCTGTTCTATATACAAAGTGTAGTGAGACTTTACAAAAATCCAGTATCATTGGGTTCCTCCGAAAAATATCTCCAAGGAGCATTAGACGACCTATATTTTAGGTTGGCTCTTTCGAGTCTGAAGCCACAATTAGAATGATTATTATTTTTCAAAAAATGAAAAAAAAAATACAATGCCTAATGCATATTTTTTTCAAAATAGTAACCACCTTTTTCATAAAGATGGAAGTTTAATTTGACTTAATTGCATTCGAACACGGATTGAGTCTAGCAGTATTTATACGGGACAGGTTCTAATGAGTATTAAAGAAAACATTGTTTAGCGTTGTCTTTTATGAAAATATGAACACTGAAACAGACTTGAGACAACACGAAGCCATATTGGCATGTTTCTTGTGGAAACACTATCTTATGTCTCATTTCACTAGGAATAAATGTTTATTTTTCTTGTAGCCTTGTCAAACTCTGTAAATTAATTTTTTTATAACGTTTCATTGTAAGTGATGTTATGTTCAAGCTGTTATATTTTTAAATTGAATCTTTGCTACAACAGACACACCCCTAAACAAATTGGATATCTTCTTCTTCTTTTCTCTTTAAAGGGGAGTGCATCACATATATTTATACATGTGAAAGTTCAGTGTGTCAGATTATGGAATGCATTTGTGTAAGATTTATTTCGTCTAGACAGATGACAGATTCTCTTGGGTTCTAGCATGGGTTGACTTTCCACCTATCTTCACATGTGTTCCCTGAGTGCCTGAAATCAAAGATATTGAATACCTTACTTACTTTTTATGAAATCACAAGAACAAACACCGTTTTCCTCTTCTTCTTTTCCCCTCGTCATACATAGTGGAGGATGAGCGCAGTTTAGAGGGTACAAGCCTTATCCGTATCCTAGTGTGAGGAAATGCAACATAAAGGCTAAATGTCATGGCAGGACAGACGAGACTCTAAGTCCTGGTCAGCAACTTGTCTAGAATCGAAGCTCTGACAGGTGGACTATTAGAGTATTGCTTTACTGATCCGGCAGCTTCTGCACCCTGTTTTGTTCCAGATGTATAGGCGTTACCTTTCAAATGAGAGTAAAATAGGCAGAGCGATACAGGGATACTGCTGCATGAACAACACATAGTCTCTATAAATAAGCCCAGGCTTTGTCACACACACACACACACACACACACACACACACACACACACACACACACACACACACACCTCTGTATCTTTGATCTTCGCCATGGGTTGAAGTTATGACACCTTTTAAAAGCACAATGGAACTCATTATCTTCTGTCAACACTGCCAGGTGCCAGTAAATAGGCCCACAACTACACATGCCACGCTCTTTATAAGCTGGTAATGGCCAGTTGTGGTGTAGGGTAAAGAATATAAAGGGATAGTACCTCACGGTGAGTGGCAGCCATATCCCAAGGGATAGACCAGGATCCTATTTGGTTCCCATCTCTTTACCTAGCTCATCTATGGCTCCACGAATACCGCTTGTGTACGGCGGTGGCCACACCACGGGCAACAGTCTTGGCTGACTGGCTAAACTACATGAGTGAAGTAGGGGTAATATCCTACTAAGGGAATGTCCGTCCCTAGTACATAAAGACTGGGACGGTGGAGAAGGCGGATGAATCTAAATAGATCAACGGCTTCGAAAGCAAAACAGCAGAGTGTTGGCACACATGAGGCGTGTTCAGGACATGATAGTGAACATGGCTGGCCATCGTGGAAGAGATTGGGACCTCACCATGTAATATCCTAAAGACAGCAATGGTAATTCAACAACAAGAAAAAAACGGTACAGGTAATTCTTGGCCCCCTGGAGATGAACCTGTTGTAAATATTTACAGGGAAGAGACAACCCCTATAGTGAATAAGGAAGTGCAAAATGACGACTGCACCCCAAATTCTTTTGAAAGGGTGCATTCTGACAATATCTACCTGAAAAGTAGAAGGTGAAGTCTGAGAATTGGTACGTGGAACGTACGTACCTTATATCAAGCAGGGAAGTGTGATAACTTTATTCCAGAGGCAAAAAACATGAATTTGGATATCTTAGGCGTATCTGAAACAAGATGGACAGATACACGTTATATAAGGAGAAAAGATTACGCATTCATTAATTCAGGAGGAGATCATCACGAGAGAGGAGTAGGAATGTTAGTAAAACGAGATTTATAGAAAAAAATTAGTGGATTCCGGACTCATTAAGATAGGATGATACTTCTCAAAATTAAGGCAAGACCATTCAACATAGTAATTCTTCAGACATATGCTCCGACAACTGATTATAGTGATGAACAGCCAGAAGAATACTATGAAGACCTACAACAAACACTGAAAGTTGTAAAATCATCAGAGGTCCTAATTGTCATGGGAGACATGAACGCAAAAGTTGGAAAAAATAAATATAAGCAGATAGTAGGGCAATATGGTATGGGAGAGAGAAACAACAGAGGAGACCGGCTGATACAGTTCTATGAAGAAAACAATCTTATTGTTTGCAACACATTCTTTCAACATAACCTTAGAAAACTGTATACATGGACAAGCCCCGGAGATAGAGCAAGAAACCAGATTGACTACATTATGATTAGAAATAGATTTAAAAACAATGTTAAAATGCCAAAGCATACCCTGATGCTGATATCAACTCTGACCATAATCCTGTAGTATTAAAATTACAAATAAAACTTAAAAACCCAGGAATAAGGAAATCGAAGACACCCCAAGTAGATATATCGGCATTGAAACAACCAGAAATAAGACAACTATACCTAGTTCTTCTTCTTCTTCTTCTTCTTCTTCTTCTTCTTCTTCTTCTTCTTCTTCTTCTTCTTCTTCTTCTTCTTCTTCTTCTTCTTCTTCTTCTTCTTCTTCTTCTTCTTCTTCTTCTTCTTCTTCTTCTTCTCCTTCTTCTTCTTCTTCTTCAGCTTTCCGAGCCATTGAGGTTCTTTGCTGCAAATACAATCCGTCTCCATTCGTCTCTCTGGTGGACCTTCTCTTGCCAGTCGTTGAAGTCAAAAATAGATATTATGGGCTAATCATTGACAGTATGGAAAAATATGGACGTGAAAATCCCGAGGATAAAATTAATACAAAATGGGAAAGTATATAAACCACTATTCAGACTGTAAATACAACCTTGCCAGTGAAAATTAATGAGAAAAAACAATTATGGATAACCGATGAAATATTTAGTAAAACGTCTCAAAGAAAGAAAGCAAAGAACACTCCAGAGTATATAGTAATAGATAGAGAAATACGTCACATGTGCAGAGTTGCCAAAGAAGAGTGGCTGCAGAAACATTGCAAAGAAATGGAGGATCTGGAAATACAACACAACTCGAAAGAATTACAAGAACATATAAAAAGATTTACAAAGAAGACAAGTAATATAACAGGAAACGGTTGTATCAGAGGAAAAAATGGAGAAATTATAATTAATAACACTGACATAATAGAAAGATGGACAGAGTACACAGAAGATTTATTCTGGAACAACTGGGTCAATAGACCAACATTATATAATACTCAAGATGGACCAAAAATATTAACGGCTGAAGTAGAAAAGACTATTAAACAGATGAAAGAAGGAAAGGCTGCAGGTCCTGACAAGATAACAGCAGAGATGATAAAATCCTTATCCAGCTTTGGCATTAAAACTATCACAGAATTGTGTAATGATATATATATATATATATATATATATATATATATATATATATATATATATATATATATATATATATATATATATATATATATATATATATATATATATAACAAAACTTGCAGTCTTTTGAGGCTCGAAACCTCAAGTGATATTGCAAAGGTACATTTTTATACTATCAAGAGATGACCATGCTTTACATGCAGAAAGAAACTATAATTTCCCGCTTGTATCTTGAATGAAGAAAAGTCTACGTTTCGTATGTATACAAATATGACCAATGCTTGCAATGGCCTGATCTCTGTGGATTAACATTCACTGTAAACAACTGTAAAATTGTTCTACACTCACCTCTTTGAGTTTTGTTTCCAGTTCCCTGATTATTGTCTTCAGCTGTTTGTTCTCATCTTCTGGCCTTTTGTTATCATTTGCCATGACACGAAAATGACTCTGAAAAGAGTTAGCAGGGATACAATACTATGATGAAGAGAACTCACAGAGTTGAGAAGGTAGAAATGATAATTGGTCACTAACAAAGACAGATAAATAGATATAATAACGAGCAACGATAAATACTAGTCAACCCGGCGCGCAAATAGCCAAACCGGTCACGTGAAGAGGTAGGCCTCGTGACCGAAAGCTGCTGACATTTTAGTCAGCGGGAAGCTTCGTAGCATCAACATCTCAGCTACAGCACGAACCTTGAAAGCCAAACGAAATTGACAAAAGATTTTCAACATCGAATTGCTATTGTGTAGAAGAATATCAACTATAATATGTTAACCAAGTGAGTTTAATAATGTGGAAACGAATTGCATTTCACATAAGGCAACGGAAAGTTGAAGTCACTTGCCGACAACAATCAAGTCAGCTCTACGCTTGACCGGTCTATCATAAAAACGGCTACACGGCTGAGGTTCCGTACAGCCCAAGGTAAAAATGTCGGACATTCACAGGTCGTAAGTAGAATGAAATTAAGTTGTGATAGTGAACGAAGACGACAGAACGAGTGTGTGTCACATCCACAATGACGACACTGCTCTAAAAGATTAATTTTTATGAACAGTATACGAGTAGCTGGATATGTTAACGCGAGAACGACAGAACAGTCGGCAGTACGCCGGGATTTGTACACGAATGCTGTTCTACAATATAATACATGTTGTGCCATTGAGACGCAGGTGTCGTCCACTTTCTTGCAACGTTGTCATCATCAACTGCCATGCACGTATTACGAGCCCTAAGCAAGTTCTTGGCATCCGTGACCTTCAATTCTTTTACCTGTTTGCGGTGACTTGCTGTGAATTATTTCTAGCACTAGCAGGCTCCAATTTTTCTAACTTGGATTTTAAACCCTCATTATATATATTTTTTTGATTTCCTTAAATCAAATGTGAGAGCGTTAATTTCCAGGCCTGCTCGCCTTAAATGTTGTTTTAACGTTGTAATAACCTGCAGAACTTGGTGACAACTGGTAAGATCGTGGGGAGCAGACCAAGGGTAACACCTAGAAGCAAGTACTTGGATGGCTTGGCCTTGTAGCATGGTCGAGATAGAAAAACGGAGCTGATCCACGACTCTGGTGATCGAGTGAGATGGCAGAACATGACCGCCCACGCTTACCGTCATGGCACATGATGGATGGAATAACCTGCAGTTGATGTACACTTTGTTGATGCTGAAAACTTACGAAATCTGGCAATTGACGTAATTCTGGTGTAGACGGATGGTTGTGAATTATCCATAACACTTCTTCTAATGACCGGCTGGGATGCACATTAACATCCTCAGTTGCATCTGGAGGAAGCCGGGACAATGTTATGAGGAGCCTGTGGCAATAAATGTATAATGAGAATATTACAAAAACATTGATACAGTTAAAGTTTGTTGCATGTACTTTACACTACGTAGCAGTCAACCCCAAAAGTTTCTGGCCGTTTGTGATTCCTGGGCAAGTTTACGTTCAGTAGTTTGCCATTGCTTTCTGAACGACCGGCACCCATACCATTTCATAAAAAAAAACCAGCTGTGTTTCGATCGTAGGTATGCGGGATTACGAACTGCGTCCGTAACACCTTCACCACGGAGCCGGTGCTGATAAAGGATGGAATAAATAATGAACATATTAGTAAATACAAACACTTGTTGCCATTATAATTAAAATTCCGCAATTCAAACCTACACTGAAAGTAGTGTTAATTTTTCTGACCACTGCAGCTGCTGGATCAAGCCAAGTAAAATGTTTTTCTTATTTGCTTGATTTGAACTCAAGCATAGTTCATACACGTGCTGCTACTTCTGGCGCACTGGGCTGATTTTTGCATGTGGATTATTAAGGTGAACCCACTCCGTCTTGAGAGGTACTTGTAATTTACGTCCCAAGTCAAGGCCGAGATGTCACCGTTATAGTCCAACTGACAGATGAAGGGGTTGAACCCTCTACCACTACATTAGCACAAAAGATATTTAAGTGCAAGCGATCTTATCTATTCGGTCATGCTGATCTCGTAAAATAGTTCTACCTTTCATCTCCCAATGGAGCATAGAGTAGATAGCCTTTGGCGGTTTGGGGCCCAATATCGCGGAACGCCTGTATGTCTATCCTTTCGGCATTTAGTCGTACCGGGAATCTTCCGGCTAATTTTAGCTACGGAAGATCCCGGGGTCGGAAACACCTCCGGGAAGGTTCTAGTTGCCTCTAGAAACTGAGTTCTTGTAGATTTCTGTAGATTTCAGATAGTCCCGCTTTTGGGGATCTAGATTTTCTCGTGATTATACCTTATAATAACGAGGAAAGGTTGTTTCATGTAATAATTGCTTTCTCCCTGACTCTAGAAAGAGGCCGAGATGTTAGCCGGGGGAGACCACTCGCCATTTGCAGTCTTTGTGTGGTGAGCTGTTGCAAGCAGAGGACCGATTCTTTGTATGTGTGCCTAGCCCGAATGTTTTTATTTATCAATCATATGCCATGCTGGAAAGCGTGGGCGGTTATGACTCGCCTTTTCACTCGATCAGTAGAGTCGTGTATCAGCTAAGTGTTTCTGTATCGACCATGCCATGTGGCCAAGCCATCCAGGTATTTACTTCTCGGTCTTCCCCTTGGTCTGTTCACTTCGATCTTGCCAGTTGTCACTAAGTTCTCCAATCCATTTCTTCTCATAACATGTCCAAATTATTATTTACCAAATTATTTGGTATAAAACCGTCTACATTAAAAAGGCGAAAAAGGCGCACTCTGTTAATTGCCTGAATTGTCTGGTTACCCTGTGCTTATTGCCACGCATTAGCAGCACTTTAGATAATGAATGGGTGAAGAGTAATACTTCCGTGTATTCTGAGCTGTATTCAGAGACGGATTCACTTAGCAGTTAAGGTGGGCTTACGTGCCGCTTGCTCGGCAAGTGAGTTTTTCGTCTCCGTGCGAATCTCTGTCAAAATCTTACACCGGGCCTCTCCCCGCACCTGATGGAATTTCAAGAGTTCGTCAACGACGAGTCGAAATTCAACATCAGATATTTGGCCATCTTGCAAAGCCGTTGATAGTTAGTTAGTCGACAGATCGTCCTCATTGCATATTGAACCATTCAGTCCATAAGTGCTCGGATCCCCTGAGCAAATCCCGCAGCATGTAGCGGCTAATGACACCGGTTCTGTTTTGGTTTATTAATCTGTTTTGTCTTCCTGCGTAGTATTCTTGCTTGGCCACACCTCTTTTAACTTGCTGTTCTCGCAGCCTGGTCATGGTTGTAGATTCACAGTCATCACTTGGTTCTCGTAAACGAATTACTTCTCGTAGAGCATTCAGAATGTCTGCCTGGTCCATGGCTCGTCCGCTTTCCACAATAGCCTTACATGAAAGCCTGTCAGCCTACTCATTTCCTTGTATACCCGCATTCCCTGGTACGAAAATGAAGCTAATCTTTGGCAGCCGAAACCGCTCCAGAGACAGCAACCACTCTCTTCGGACTCACCCCATCTCTATCTTCCTGCGCACACCTATTGAGTCACTAAGGACACATGCCCGAGTGAATGTCTGTGTCTCGAGCCATTTTATTGCTTTACTTACTGCCATGACTTCCATAATCAGGCTACTTGCGCTCAAAGCAAAAGCACCGGACTCTTCCCTCTCAATTCTCCTCTCTGCCTGAGCCGTAAAGACCCATGAACGTCTCACTTGTCGAAAGACCGACCCATCCATGTAAATTACAGGATCACCCTCTAAAGAATTCTCGAAGATCAGAGCCTGTACTTCCGCCTCCACACCAGCTGAATTTTCTTGTCTGCATTTTCTGTCTAGTTGTATGCAAACTGAAAACTACGTCATCACCCGCATCACAGCCAACCATCACTTGGCCTTTGTTATCACCTGGTCTATGTGCTCAGTGTAAGCAAGACTTCGATCAAATCGTATCCCCAGGTAATTCATTGCCTGCGTTCTTTCCAGAATATCTGAGCACAGATGTACAGTTGGTGTCGGAGTTTTAACAATATGGTTATTCAAAGAAAATCATGTCACTGCTGCCTACGTTTGGTTGACCATCGCCCCAGCGTCATCACACCAAGTGCTTATGCGATATAAGCCATCGATATAATATCGGATATGATATTCAGTTTGCTCTTTGTTAAAATCCGACTCTCGTGTTTCTTGGCTCTTAAAGTACATCTGTGGGACGTTAATTTGCCCGCCTGCCCCAATGGCAGCAGTCTAGTGCGCCGATCTCTAGGCCGAAGATGACAGGGGCCGATATGGCCGTCGACAGAAGCCCCACACTCACCGTAAGCAGTGTGGTATCAATCCCACCCAAGGCATTGAAAGCGCAACGGTACGTCTTATATATCAGAGCCCTTTCCCCCCGCTCAGTCTCCAAGCTCTTCTGGAGTCTGGTGACCTCTTGAAGGCGGTATGAGCGGAATATGGCATCAGTGACCGCAAAAACGCATTTTGATTGATATATGAGATAGTGGCATATCTCTCTAATATGCATCTTGGAGAGAACGATGTGGCATATCGGGACACCCTGGGGCGGGGTGCCCCTCTTGTGCCATACACTACGTATCTTTGCAATGCTGTAAAAATGCTGGGGCGCGTTTGCCCCGCCGCTGTCACAGGTAGTCCTTATGCAGAGTTGGCCCCAAACCCCTCGGTATATCAGGGCACCCTAGAGGGTGGGGTGCCCGCTCTTATGCCAGATGTGTAGTATCTAAGCACATGCTGGCGTCCGGTGTTTCTTTTCTTCCTCGCGTCCACGAGTTATTCTTTATCTAAGTGGGCATCAAACTGCTAAAGACTATCTACTCATAGGCCCTCAACCTACTGAAGCCAAGCACTTTGCATACTTGTTCATGATTGGTTGGATTTTGCAGTTAAAGTTTTCTATGGGGCGTGGTGGACAATCCCGCACCCCCCCCCCCCCCAAGTCGCCTCTTATGACATACATGGTATATTGCAGTGTTACTATTCTTGGCTTCCCGGTTGGGTCCTAGTGACAAATGAGCATAGTAAAATAAATGCAAGCGAATCATGTGGGAAAGTAGAGGTGGCGAGCAGAATACCTAACACTTTCACTTTTTGCTATTTGTGTCTGTCCCGAAATAGCTTCATGCTATGCGTCAGTGATGTTGCTGGGCCATCACACTCTGTAGGCCTGGATGCAACAAGGAATAGATGGCCAGTCTACTCTCATTTAGCATGAAACGAACCCAGGCGTCGAACCCTCATCCGACCATGCTCATAACATTATAAGCGCAGTTCCTTTTCAACCTCGCTAGCGCGCCTGCTTTGCTGGCCATTCAGTCAAATGAAAATGGACTTCATATTATATTTCAGACATGCTTCTAAATAAAAGTAAGCCTAAAGCCACACGAAGAAAGTGAACTAGGGACAGAGATTAAGATAGGCACTACGTTTTAGTTTCGCCGTATTTTACCGGAGATGTGTTTGCGTTAATTTTCGGATTCTTGTTTTTGTTTCTCCGATTTAAGGATATATAGAGTACTGGTGACATTAAATTCTCCGATTATTTCAAGATCGCACCAAAACAGAAACCGATTACTGCATATTATGTTTGCCTCCACGAGCTACGAATCTATACCTCTCGTCTTCTCAAATTAGTGTCCTGGAGAGAAGTACAGACTGACTTTATAAGACGTAATTACACCCGTCAATTCTGTTTTAACTAAACTTTGTGCATTGTTCTAGTATGTTTTTTAAAACTTTATCATCAATTTTTACTTATGATTATGTATTTTTCGACTATTAGAGTTGGCAATCCCATATCAAACTAAATTATAAAGAAGGCATGCTGTATATTGTGGTATTTCATTGGCGGGACATCCAACTATGAATATTTAATATTGTTATGGAATATTCATAGCAATTTCAATGCCAATGATTGTATGTCTGCATTCAACACCCATTATAGCATTTATGTG
Source organism: Cepaea hortensis (assembly GCA_963921405.1). Taxonomy (NCBI): domain Eukaryota; kingdom Metazoa; phylum Mollusca; class Gastropoda; order Stylommatophora; family Helicidae; genus Cepaea; species Cepaea hortensis. The sequence goes on along the minus strand of OY992885.1, from coordinate 96,733,108 downwards.
TTAATTTTTATCACTCTACATGGACCACATCATTGATAATTTTGCATCTTTCTAACGGGACTTCGTTTGTCAAAATTCATCTACGCCGGTGGCTTAGCGTTTTGACAGACCGCGCGTGTTAGTCACGCACTGCGTCTGACGTTATCAATGACGTCGAGATGTATATATTTGTGTGCGTTATGTATGTGTGTGTGTATATATATATATATATATATATATATATATATATATATATATATATATATATATATATATATAAACTGGCAGAGTTATTTTCCCTTGAGTTAGACAGGCCGCTGTGTTAATCTCCCTTGGCGACAGTGTAAACCGATAGTTGTGTGAGTGTATAGGTAGGGTCACAAAAAGTGAAAGGTCAAAATCGTTTTTAAATGATCAACTTACACACAAACATTAATATCTCGGCTTAAAATTGACATACAGACTTGAATAAGGTACCCTTGGATTTTTTTTTCAAAATATCCAACTATGCAGGTTATATAATTAAAAAACAATTTAATCTAGAAAAAATTACTAAAGTGGCTAGATTAAGACATCATAATTAAATGAGTTGATGTGCATTGTTTCAAGCCTGGAGCTCAGTACATCAGACTCCGGCGAACATTTCCTTGTGTTGGCTTTCCCTAGCCTTTGACTGTCCCCTGCCTACCTACAAGGCAGCAGGTTTGTGTCTCTCTTGGTCTGGTTCCTATCCCTTGACTTGTCGGACATGGGAGACCCTACCAGTAGCTGCGGTACCTCGGCATCAGCGCACTGGATGTTTAAGAACGAGCGCTCTTATCTATTCTGCCATGCTGACCTCCATATAAAAACATACAAGGAAACCAAATATGACCTTAACTGTTTCGGAACTGTTATTAAACACTCACCCGTTATGTATGCAATACATTGGAAAGCGTATTCCTGCTTGTTGGGCCATGTCGTTACATTCGTCTGTGTCTCAATGTAGTTCTGGAATATCAACACCATTTATAATTCCCCCGTTATCAGCTGCGGGAAATTTGGAAGCAAACCGCTTTGACTTGAATTCGATAATGTGAAGTGTCAGCTGTTCAGAAAGAAATGGCAAACTACTGATCTAAAATTGCTTAGTAATTCACAAACAGCCAGTGCATTCTGGTGTAATCACAACGTCCTGCAAAAGACATGCAATTTGCTTAACTCATTAAGTGACATAGAATGATTAATCGTCTTAAGAGACTTCCCGTATCTGCCTATGGGGTTATATTCAATAGTTATTCTTGTGCAACCCCCTGTAATGTGATGTATAATACAATATGTGTGCTACTATATTGTTTTAATGTTGCATATCCCTTACAGAACGTTGCAGTCAACACCAGCATTTTTCAGCTGCTATTGATGTACTAGGCAAGTTTTACGTTCAGTAGTTTGCCATTGCTTTCTGAACGACCGGTTCACATCCCCCGTAAGTTACCAGCGTGGCGCGAACAGCTGCCGATTCTCGCAGCTGCTGTTTTCCCCCACGTGGATATACGAGGTTACGATAACTCCTTGGCCAATTAACAACTCGTAAATCATAATTGTGTCACACCCCTAGTTCCCATTTTTTGCCATCCCTTTTACTTAGGTCCAAACCATTGTTTTGTTTAGCACTGAAGCTGTTAAATATTTTTTTTTTATTGTGTCATGGTATCATCACCAAGTGCCATGCCGGCTGGCATAGGCTTTCATGACTCTCCACAGATCTCGATCTTTGGTTGGTTTTCTGAATGATCTCCGCTGTTGACATTCCTCCATTCCACCATCGCAATCTATCCAGCATCATTTCTCTTATTCTGCCTCTGCCTCTCTTCCCCTCGATTTTTCCAGTCGTCACGATGTTCTCCAATGCCTCTCTTCTCATCACATGACCGAAAAAAAAATTCTTATTGTTGTATACAATAGTCTAGTTTTATTAGCCTCTTTCAGGCAATCGTTATTAGATACTTTGGCAGTGCAAGGAATTCGCTACATTTGTCTCAGGAACCACATCTCTATTGCTTTCAGTCTCTTCCTAATTTATTCATTTACATTCCAAGATTCACAGTCATACAGCAAAACAGGTTATATATAGCACTTCAGCACTCTTACTGTCATTAAAACCACTATCGTTAGCAATCAGATGATAGAAATTACTTCTAGTCGGTGAGATCAGAACAGTCGGGAGACCTTGAGAATTCTCCGACATCAAACGAACTGGCGGCTTCTTATTGAGACCCGAATTGGGAGAATGCGGGAAACAGGCTACTTTGTTTTGAATGTTGAATCAGGGGAAAGACTTTTGTATTGGTGGGTGAAAGGGGAAAGCGGATTGTATGCCCACGTGAACAATTCAAGGCTGTTTGACAAAAACATGATTTGTTTACAGCTAGTGTAACTCAGACAGTGGACTTAGGCAGACGTGCTTTGTCACTGCAGTTATGGATTTTAATAACATCTACCGTGTGCGGGATTAATTAGATTTAATTTTACACGTGCCTGTCATGGCAAAATGTAGATGTGATTTAGGAGAACTGCGGTGCTGTACAAGGTATTACATATAATATAGTGTAATTAGGCCTAATTAATTTAGGCAGTAGCATGGTTGAAACTAGCTAGAGTGTGATGATTAGCTCTATTAGTTGAGAATAGAGTAGTGAAGTGATGAATAGCTCTGTTAGTTGAGAATAGAGTAGTGAAGTGATGATAAGCTCTGCTAGTTGAGAATAGAGTAATGGGGGATAATTGGGAGACGGGGAAATTGTCCAATAGTGGGATCTTCCAGTGGGATGCTCCCTGAGGGTTCTGCACTCTGTTTGTTGGTTTTTTCTTGTCTTGGCCTGATGCAGACCTATGTGATGGGCTCATCTGTCCCTGACAGAGTTTGGTTCACTGTATTTTTCTGAGCGAGACCAGTGGCCTACGCTCATCTAACAAGGATCAGTGACGGGGTGGCTCTCACCCGGTGTGTTCTCTATTTTATAGGTCCCCTCTGCTTGGGCCTCTGATTTCTACATTTACACTAGAATATACAACACACATTTTCTTCGCATACACGTCTCACATACATTACACTTTTCTTTTAATAAATTAATTGGTATTAATTTTTAGAAGCAAGAGTTGTTGAGTATGTTGCGTTGGGGAAGAATGAGAGGGGGCATGATCAGGCAGTGATAGAGAGAGAGAGAGAAAAAAAAAAGGTGTCCATGAACCGAAGGAGTGTGGCGGACGGAAGCTAGTGGATACTCCAGGATATTGATAGGGGGGTAAATATAATGTGGATGTTGACTCCCCTCACTCACACTTTAAACGAATTCACGACACTTACATACAATGATAGTGACCTATTGCATAACATATTTTTCATTTTCTTAAATGCAGCCTTTGCTTGCCTTATTCTGCTCTTAATCTCTGTTGTACATCTTCCATCTGATGTTATACATCTCCCTATATATTTAAAACTATCCACTTGGTGAAGAATTTTCCCTTCTATCTCTGTTTCACATTTGGGTGTCATCTTCCTCTTTGATATCACCATTTTTACTGTTTTCTTGATATTCAAGGAGAGTCCCTTCTTTGCACTCTCTATTACTACAATGTCCAACAATTGCTGTATATCTTTTACATTATCCGCCATCAATACTGTGTCATAATCATAGCGTATATTATTGATATTATACCCTCCGAATATTATTCCTGGCTTTTCTTTGATCTCTCTCTCTCTGTCTCTCTCTCTCTCTCTCTCTCTCTCTCTCTCTCTCTCTCTCTCATTATTACTTCGCTATAGAGGGAGAAGAGATCTGGAGACAAAACACATCCCTGTCCTACTCCCAGCATTATGTGTTCATAATGTCCTTCTTTATTTACTATTTCAATTGCTGCTATTTGGTTCCAGTAACTATGTCTTATTATTATGAGATCTTTCCCACCAGTGTTAATATCTCCCAACATTTTAAACATTTCATCAAATTTTACTTTATCAAGTGCCTTAGTATAATCTATGAAGCACAAATATATGTCTTTCTTTGTCTCTATTTGTCTTTCTAATAGTGTCCGTAATGTTTATATTGCATTATATGTACCTTTTCCTTCCACAAATCCATATTGTTCTTGATCAATTTCCATTTTTATTTTCTTTCTTGTTCTTTTCATTATAATTCTGAGAAGAAGCTTAGTGACATGGTTTATGAGATTAAATGTACGAAAATGTTCGCATTCAATTGCTCCTGGTCTTTTTGGTATAGCTATAAATACAGATTTCAACATATCGTTTATCATATACCTACTGCTGTAAATAACATTTTGGTTAATATATCTACTCCAAATTCTCCCATTACTTCTAATTCTTCTATTGTGATTCCATCTGGCCCAGCTGTTTTTCTTTTATTCATATGCTTGATTGCGTCATCGGCTTCTTCTTTTAGAATTGGTGGACCTTCTAAGTTACTTTCTTCTTCTAAGTTACTTTCTTCTGTTAATTCTACCCTTTCTCCGTCTTATAAGTCTCTTTTATACTCACTCCACCTCTTCATTATAGCATCATCTTCCAATAATATCTTTCCTGGTTTTGATTTTAAACACCATGTATTTATTCGTAGTTTTCTTCCTGTGAGCTCACTGATTTGTTTGTGCATATTTAAAAAAAAATATCTTTAATATAATTTAATTCAATGTTTTCGCACTGTTCGTTTAACCAACTTTCTTCTGCCTTCACACAATTATTTCTTATTTCTTTATTTATCTCATTATATTCTTGTTTATAATTTTTACACAGTTTTCTTTTGGCCATCAACTTTAAGATTTCTTCAGTCATCAATTTTTCCTTAGCCTTTTGGCTTCTCTCCGCTATTTCTTTAATCGTTTAATGAATGGAATCCCTTACAATTTCCCATTGTTCGTGTATATTCTGTATTTTAGCTATTGAATTATACATATTTTTCACCATCACTCTGTATTGTTCTTGAATTTCCTTATCTAGCTTCAAAACCTCTTTATTAAGACTCATGTTCTTAACCATTTTTTCTCTGTTCTGTCTTACTTTTATTATTCTACATAGTGGTACTTGATCGCTATTACAGTCAGCACCTGGCATTGTCTTTACACTAATTAACGCATTTCTAAACCTTTTATTAATAAGTATGTAGTCAATTTGGTTGAGTATTTTCATGGTGCCGGTCTCTCTGGCTGTGGGGTTACAACACTTTCTCTCTGTAATCCCGTTTATCACGCAGAGTCTCGCAGCGGAGCGAGAACTGAGGTGGTTCGACCCCCGCTCGTGACTTGCGGATACTGAGCCGGCCGCTCAGAAAGCAATGGCAAACTACTGAGCGTAATCTTGCCAAGAGATCAACAGACAGCTGAAAGATGCTGCTGTTGACAGCTAAGTCCTGTAAAAGGATACGCAAAACATTTTCATGGTATACAGACGATATTTCCTTCAGAGCAGTTTTTGAGTAGAGCCAAGAACCGATATCGTAGGGCCCGGAACATTCCCATACGTATTCAACAGCCAGCGAAGAGCCCCAATACTATTGGTACTAGTTGCAGTCTGATTATGCGTTCCTCAGATCCTGTCCTCATGCTCGTTTATGGACTGTTTTTGTCAGTGATCACTATAACTGGATACTGATACCTCCAGTTTTTCTCCCATAGACGACACATGGAGTGGTAAAACTCTGTCGCGTAGCAAGCACATCAGATCACCAGAAGAAGTCCTTCTCCGAAGGATTCCGCCACTTTACCTTCCTTACACTCTCAAACTGAGCGCCCGTTCGGGTCATAACTCCCGGGCGTCTTTCTCCTGTCATGCGTATCCACTATCGAGACGTTCGTTTATCGTACTTATCCCGCATCGACATAATTAAGCGTGTCTGCCAAGAAGCTATCTCACCCGGTGCAACTACCATCTTCACCGTAACTGACCACAAGAAAGTCAGCTTCTTTCACCGGCGGTTTGTTTTAGTCTTCACTTCGGCCTAGATGGATAGCTATGACCCAGTAGACGTCTCCGCCATGTTGCCTTCTTCGTAAGTTCAGTTTATCTCCTGCACGTTTCCAGCGGAAGCCATCTCTTCCTCTGACCTAATTCTACCCCTCCTGCTTTCGCAACAGTTGTGAACCGCGGCCCTTGCAAGGAGTCCTATTCCACCAGAAGTGGTCGTTACTGACGGAGAAACTCCGTAACACGGGTGGTGTTGAAATGTGTGTATACCAGGATTGATAAGCCTGCAAACAAAGCTTATAATCTACAAAGCAGTTGTATTATCCACACTGCTATACGCTTGTGAAACCTGGACTGTTTATTAGCGACATTCTAGGAAATTAAACCACTTCCACACAGTCTGCCTTAGGAAGCTACTGAAGATTAAATGGCAAGACAAGATCCCAGACACAGAAGTCCTAGAAAGAGCGTCCATGCCCAGTATCAACATCTACTAATGAAGAATCAGATTCGCTGGGCTGGCCACTTAACTCGCATGCCAGATCATAGGCTTCCTAAACGAATTTTTTTTTTTACGGCAAGGTGCGTTGTGGTAAACACTCCCAAGGCGGCCAGAGGAAACGCTTTAAAGACACTGAAAATCTCACTGAATGCTTTTGAAATTCATCATGACACCTGGGAGACTGCAGCCAGAGACCGAAATTCGTGGCGTGCATCATTACGCAAGGGTGCAGTCACGTGTGAGGCAACCAGGACTGCAAGAGCTGTGAAGAAAAGGCAGGACAGAAAAACCACTGCAGGATGTCCTCATCCAGAAACGTCAAGCATTCTTTGTCCACATTATCAAAGAACATTTCGAGCCAAAATAGGCCTTATCAGCCATCTTAGAACTCACGGCTCCATACTTTCAACCCCACTGGATGAAATGAATGGTCGTCATCATTCTTGATGGACAAATAACACAACATACCAGGATTACAGATGCAATCAGTGTTTTTTTTTTTCTAATTTAAATATTTTGCCCGGGCAGCGACCTATTCGGCCTACTCCTTTTCCACCTGCCAAGGGATTTTTAATGTGCAAACGTGACCCCATTGTTATTTGTCCTTGTTCAAAAAGGCTGTCTATTAGATCGTCAGCATCAGCAAATGAATTACCTCAGATGTCGGAGTGGGTTCATCTAATGGCGAGGCACACTGGTAATAGGAAAAGCCAATCTAGAAAAAAAAATCAGTCCTTTGCTGTAATAGCACGTGTATGTACCACGCTTGAGTTCAAATCGAGGGAATCCTGGACAATTAGTAAGCAAGCTATGGGTAAGGGGTAGGGGATAGGGGGTAGGGGTAGGGGGTAGTGGGGTCTGGGTATCCCCTATCAAAGGAGAAGTAAGGCGCCTCTTTCCCTTCGCCATCCTACGGGACACCCTTGGGCAAGTTGGAGTACCCGTTTAGCCCCCCCTCCCCTCCCCAAAAAGGGTAACGTGAAGCCACGGGAGTATGTGGTGAACCGGACTTGAGAGCAGCCGACAGATAGTAGTTGGTTATGGTTTCAAGTCAGCAACGGCGAGCAGAAGATCTCTCAATAGAGACAATGACAACGGTCATCTGATCAGTATGGTCTTGATTAATTGGCAATAAACTCTCTGGGATGCGTCCATCCAGCAGGTATCAATACTGTTGTGGACGCCACTGTATAACTGTGCCATCTTCCCTCTATAAATTCATATCTAACTGTTCACATATCCAACTGTTTACACTGTCTATAACTATGCTGTCCTCCCTCTATATATCCATACCTAACTGTCTTCACACCCCTATATATTCATATCAGTCTGTTCGCATATTTTTGGCGACATAAACCCTATCTGGCAACCCACTATACTTAAACTCTGTAGCCAAAGAGTGCCCTCGCAACCAGCAAAGCCGCCAATTCTGCTCACTCATGGGAACCGAGTAGTTGTGCTTTTTGTTTTCTATATTTTGATTTTCATTGTTTTATCTATCTGTGTTGTCCTGTCCTTGACAAAGATTCTGAGAATCGAAACGTCGGCCGTCCTGTGTGTCGTATTGTACGTATTCGTGTGTTTTTTATTTTATTATTTCATTTTATATATTTATTGATTGCTTATGATTTTGGATTTTCATCGGCATACGATGGATCTCCTAGTAAGGTATTTGCAACGTGTTTGTGTTTAGTACGTTTCTTCCTGCAGGAGCTAAATATACCTATTTGTTTCCAATTGCTATTGTTATATCCTGCTGCAGCCGCTGCTTTTTCTTTTATTACAAGTCTTAATGCTCGATTGGCGTAGAGCAAGGCGCAAGGGGTTGCCTCCGACGGTGGGAGAGATCATCGTATCTCACTAGACAGCTACCGCTCGCCAAAGCTGGACATCCCCCAGTCAATAAGATGCTTCGCCACGGTTCATCTGCCCCTGAGGGTGTGTGGAGCTTAAGGACAAATTGACACATGGACCGCAATTTATACACTTAGCAAAAAAAAAAAAAAAAAAAAAAAAACCATAAGGTTGGGAACATGGAACGTAAGTACCATGACCCCTGGCATCTCAGACGATGTAAACGAGATTGTTGATTTTGTTGATGTCCGCAAAACTGCAGTGATAAACAGCAAATTACTCAGACTGGGGATAGACATTGTCCATTGAGACCAGACTCTTAGAATTTGGAAACATCAAGGAGATGGACTTCACCTTTTACTGGCATTGCAAGTCGTGCGAAGAGACCAAGAAGCACGGTGTTGGCTTCGCTATCAGAAAAAGCTGCTTAAGTCTATCATACCACCAAGTGATGGGCACTGAAAGAATACTGAAGCTCCAACTCCAGACAGAAGCAAGCCCAGCTAGTACTATAAGCGTTTACGCCCCAACAGTAAGTGCAGCTTCAGAATCTAAAGATACGTTTTATGACGACCTTTGCAAAGTGGTCAGTGAAATTCCAAAGAAGCACATCTTTTTATCATCGGGGATTTCAACGCCAGGGTTGCCTCCGACCACAAATCTTGGCCTTCATGTCTAAGACAGTTTGGCGTTGGGAAGATCAATGACAATGGACAACGTCTCTATGAATTCTGCAGCCATCATAATCTGTGCGTGACCAACACCTTATTTGACACAAAACCACAACGCAAGGTGTCATGGAGGAACCCCAGATCAAAGAACTGGCACAAACTCGACCTGATGCTCACCAAACGCAGCAATCTCCGCAATGTATGGCTGACTCGTAGCTATCATTGTGCTGACTGCGACACCGACCATTCACTCGTTTCCAGCAAGGTGGAGATAAAGCCCAGGAGAATCTACAGAAACAGGACAGAAGAAACAACACGCATCGACACCAGCGGCACTCAAAACAAGGAGAATGTCAACAAATTCACCCAGGCTCTGGAGAATCCTGCCAGGCCCCACAAATTGAACTGCCACCCAGAGATGGAGTCATTTGCGCGACACTATCTACAACACAGCACTATCAAGATTTGACAAGAAGCAAACTAAGTCAACCGACTGGTTTGAAGCACATTCTGAAGAGATGCTCCCAGTCCTGGAGATAAAGAGACATGCATTCTCAATGTATAAAACATCACCTTCAGAGAAAACACTGCAGGCATTGCGAACGGCCAGAAATATAGTACAACAGACTGCAAGAAAATGTGCAAACAGGTACTGGCTACAACTCTCTGCTCAAATTAAAGCCTGTGCAGACACTGGATATATAAGACGAATATACGAGGGCATCAAGCAAGCTGTCCGTCCATCAAACAATAAAATGGCCCCTTTACGATCAACAGAGGGGGTAATCATAACAGATCGAGCGAAACAAATGGGTCGCTGGGTAGAACATTACTCAGAGCTATACTCAGTGGAGAACACTGTCGGAGAAGAAGCTTTGGAAGCCATTGAACAACAGTCCACCTTGCATGCCCTGGATAACGAACCGTGCCTCACAGAAATCAGCGAAGCACTAGACTCTCAAATCCTGCAAGGCACCTGGAAAAGTTAGTATTTCACCTGCAATTTTAAAATGTGGCAAAGAAACAATCCTCCCAGAACTGTATGCAATATTTCAGATCTGTTGGAAAGAAATATCAGTACCACAAGATATGAGGGATGCAAACATTGATACCATTTACAAAAACAAGGAGATAGAAGCGACTGCAACAACTATCACAGCATTTCCTTACTCAGCATTACAGCCAAGATTTTCGCTTCAGTAATCATAAAAAGATTACATATTCTTGCTGAAAGAATCTACCCCGAATCACAGTGCGGATTTAGATCCAACAGGTCCACCATCGATATGATTTTCTCACTCAGGCGGCTCCAAGAGAAGTGCAGAGAACGAAAGAAGCCATTATATATTGCCTTCATTGACCTCACAAAGGCATTTGACGTGAGCAGAAACAGCCTTTTTAAGATCCTTGAGAAGATAGCATGTCCACCCACCCTGCGAAATCTTGTGAAATCATTTCACGAAAATATGCAAGGGACCAGTTTATTCGATGGTTCAACATCCCAGTAATTTAGCATCAGCAGTGGAGTAAAGCGGGCGCCGTGCTTGCTCCTACACTTTTTGGTATCTTCTTCGCCGTTCTCTTAAAGCAGACAGTTGGGACTGCCACTGAAGACATATACCTCCATATAAGATCTGATGGCAAAATTTTTAACCCATCAAGACTCAAGGCAAAGACCAAAATAAGATCAAGATACATAAGAGAACTACTTTTTGCAGATGATGCAGCACTGACTACTCAAGCAGCAGAAGATCTCCAACGGCTAATAGATCGTTTTGCAGCCGCCTGCAAAGACTTTGGGCTAACCATCAGCCTATATGAAATACAGGTGATGGACAGCCTATATGAAATACAGGTGATGGAACAAGATGCTTGTGCGCATCCATCAATCAAAATTTATAATTACGAATTGAAGGTCGTCCACGATTTTGTGTATTTGGGGTCGACAATATCAGATAATCTTTCATTAGAGACAGAAATCGACAGACACATTGGAGAGGCAGCCACAACACTTTCCAGGCTAACTAAAAGAGTTTGGGAGAATAATAGACTAAAAGAGCATACAAAAGTTCAAGTATATAAAGCTTGTGTTGTTGACACACTACTCTATGGGTCTTAATCCTGGACCTTGTACTCACTACAGGAAAGAAAGTTGAATTCCTTCCATATGAAATGTCTGAGACGTATTCTGGGCATATCGTGGAAAGACCACATAACAAACAAACACATGCATGAAAGAGCGGACATTACAGCAGTGCACGTCCTCTTCAAGTAAAGACGCCTCCGGTGGCTGGGCCATGTATTTTGAATTGAGAATGGACGTATTCCCAAAGATCTCTTATAGGGAGAACTAGCCACAGGAAAGAGGCCAATCGGAAGATCCCTAAATGCGATATAAGGATGTGTGTAAACAAGATATGAAAACCCTTGACATAGATCCAGACACGTGGGAATGCGCTGCAACAGACAAATGTTTCTGGAGAAGAGATGCACGAAACGGACTGTTGCTCCTTGAGCGTAATCTTGTCCTGTCCAGTAAACTGAGGATAGGTGGCACAGGCATAAAATGCAGTCACTTACTGCGGGACCTGCCTCGTCTTACAGATGAGGAAACTGGCAGAGATTGTCACTCTCGCGTTGGACTATACAGTCACCAGCGGTGCTGTCAGGTAACCCCCCCCCCCCCTCCCTCCCTCCCTTTCCCAGCGGTACAACTCTATAGTCCTTCTGGACTGAAAGAGGTCTAACTAGCAAACAGGCGAAAAAAGCCTTGGAGGTGTGGTTTTATAAAAGATTGCTGAAAATTAATTGGACAGACAAAATGAGCAATCTGGACATTTTAAGGGAAGCTAAGACGCAAAGACAACTTATCACAAACTCAGAAAGAAACAGTTATCGTATTTTGGCCACCTTATAAGAAGACAACAAGTGGAACATGTTGTGACAACCGGAAAGATTTGTTGAAAGAGAGATAGAGGAAGACAGCATGAGAAGATTCTTGACAGTCTTGTGTCATCGCACGGCAGGGAGTCACCGCACGAATTGATCCATGCCGTCAGAGATCGTAATTTGTGGAAAGGAATGATCGCCCATGCCAGCTGGCAAGGCACTGGATGATGATAACATAAGAAAGGCATTGTAAACCACCGCTAAATTGTCCCAAGGCAATCCATCATTCCATCATGTGCCATGCCGGTAAGCGTGGGCGGTCATGACTCGCCAATTCATTCGATCACCAGAGTCGTGGATCAGCTCAGTTTTCTTGTCTCGATCATGCCACGTGGTCAAGTTATCCAGGTATTTACTTTTCTGTCTTCCCTTTGTTCTCTTCACATCGATCTTGCTAGTTGTCACTAAGTTCTCTAATATAACTCTTCTCATAACATGTCCAAAAAATTGTGACTGTCTACGTCTAATTTCTCTAATCAATTTACGATTTTCATTTTTTTTAAAATACTTGGTCATTGGCTTTTCTGTCTGTTCATGATATTCTTTGCCTTCTCCTCAGAAACCACATTTCCACAGTCATCAGATGTTTCTCAGCTTGACTGCTCATTGTCCAAACTTCACATCCATACAAAAGTACAGGCTCTATGATAGATGTAGCACTTCGACACTCTTTTTCTCATTTCAATTGGCATCTTTTTATTGGTCAGTATGATCTCAGAAAGCAATGGCAAATTAATGAGCGTAATGTTGCCTAGTACATCAAGAGCAGCTGAAAAATGCTGGTGTTGACTGCAACGTCCTGTAAGGGATGTGCAACATAAAAAAAATGTTTTCATCTTGCAAAAGGCTACTTTCACCATTGCGATTCTTGTTCTAATCTCTTCAAAGCATCTCCCATCTGATGTGATGACTATTCCGAGATAATTGTACCGATAACTTGTGTAAGAATATTCTCATTTACTTGTATAATTACAATGTGGTATTTCGTTCTCCAAAGTGACGACCATAATCTGTGTCTTCTTACAATTTAATTCTAATCCTAGTTGTTCACTGTGTGCAACAACCACATCTACTAAATGTTGCAGATCCTGTTCATTGTCTGCAATCAATACTGTATCATCTGCATATCTAATGTTACTGATGTGGGTTGGGGGATGGGTGTGGGGTGGGGGATGTTTGTGGGGGGATGTGTGTATGGCTGAGGAGATTGTGTCTGTCTGGGGAGATGTGTGTGGGTGGGGGATGTGTGGGTGGGTGGGGATTGTGTGGTTGGGTGTGGAGATGTGTCGGTGATGGATGTGTGTATGGGGGATGTGAGGGTGGGTGGGAAAATGTGCTGATGGGTGCGAATGTGTGTGCATGAGAGACTTGTGGGTTCGGGGATGTGTGTGTGGGTGGGAATATATGGGTGTGGTTGTGTGTTTGGGTGGATGTTGGTGTGTGGATGTTGGTAGGCAGTGGGATGTGTGAGGTGTGTAACGTGTGGGGATGGGTTTGGGGGATGCGTTTATGGGTGGGGTGTGTGTGTGGGTGGAGAATGTGTGGGTGTGTCGGGGGATGTATGTATGGGTGGTGGGGTGTGTGTGGGTGGGAGATGTATGTGGGTGGATGGGTGATGTGTGGGTGGATGGGGAGATGTGTGTGTGGGTGGGGATGTGTGTATGGGTGAGCTGTTTGTTGTGTATGGTTGTGTGGGTATGGATATGTGTATATGGGTAGGGGATGTGTGTGTGGGTGGGGGAATGTGTGGTTAAAGGACGTGTGGTTAAGGGATGTGTGGTTGGGTGATGGATGATTGGGGTGTATGTGGGTGGGTGGGTGGGTGGAGGATGTGTGGCGGATGAGTGTGTGTAGGTTGGGGATGGGTGGGGGATGAGTGTGTCTGGGTGGGTGTGGAATGTGTGGTGGGTGGGGAGAGATTTGTGGGTGGGGAATGTGTGTAAGTTGAAGATGTATGGGTAGGTGCACGATGTGTATGTGTAGATGCGGGATATGTGAGTTGGCGGGGGATGTATGTGTGGGTGGGGGTGTATGTGTGGGTGGGGATGTGTGTTTGGCTGAGTTTTCGGGGGTGTGTGGGTGGTGAAGTGTGTGTGGGTTATTTGATGGGTGGGAGAATGTGTGTGTGGGTGGGAGGATGTGTGTGGGTAGAGGATGGGCGGGTGGGGGATGGGTGGGTTGACCGGGAATGTGTGCCTGGCTGTTTGTATGTGGGTAGGGGTATGTATGGGTGGGTGGCTGGGGATATGTTGGTGGATGGGGAGTGTGCCTCATAACATGGTAACATGCAATGTTTATGTTTACGAGGGTAAGTTAATAAGTAAGCCACAATTGGCTGTAGAAAAATAACTAAATATGATAATAACCTGAAACTAGTTTATTTTTGTACATACATTGTCCCTTTATTTCTCAACATAATTTCCACCTACATTGATACACTTATCCCATCGTTTTGTCAGTCCTCCCAAACCCGCTGCATAGAAATGCGTGCTTTGTTCTCATTTATCAGCCATCCCACAGAACTTTGTGATTTATTTATTGACTCATCCTCGTAACTTTTTCTACCCAGCTATGCATCACTTTATGGGACAAACATTTGTCAGCATAAACACTAAAACCTCATCTTGGCGGGAGACATTTCGCGAATGACGCCGAAGTTGAATGTGAAGTGAAAACGTGGTTTAGAAACCAGATCAGTTCTATGCAGCCGGTTTGGGAGGATTGATAAAACGATGGGATAAGTGCATCAATGTTGGTGGGAATTATGTTGAGAAATAAAGGGACAATGTGAGTGAGTTGCACCTTACAGTCTTGACAGACTAAAGTATGTGAGGGACAATGAATGTATAAAAATAAACTAGTTTCAAGTTGTTATCATATTTAGTTATTTTTCTACAGCCATTTGTGGCTTCCTTAATGACTTCCCCTAGTACGACATTCGTTTGACAATGTTTTTTATTCCCTATGTGAATGTATCATGCATTATTTATGAACGAAAGATGAGTTATCGGTAGGGCCGAATGCAAGACGGGCCTGCGTGCTCAATTTGTTACCCTTTGAAAGTAAAAATCGTTCAATCGATGTTTCTTCCGCCAGTGATGATTTCTTTCATATCTTGTACATTTCTGAAAATATTTTCACTATACAGGAAAACAGATCTGAAGACATTATACATCCCTGCCTCACACCTCTATTTCAAGGCTGATATGAACCTACTTCATTATCAAGTTTGATGGCAGATTGTTGTTTCCAATATATTAATTTTACAAGTCTAAGGTCTTTCCCAACAATTCGTAGATCTGTAAGCGTTTTTATTATGTTCACATAACTTACCCTATCGAAAGCCTTTGCATAGTCAATAAATCAAAGATGTATATCTTTGCTTACTTCTATAGAACGTTCAATTACCGTTCTCAGCATGTACAGAGCATTTACTGTACCCCTGCCTTCTACACTAAAAGTACTGGAGAGTTTTGGTCAGAGACCATAACTTTATGAAGGGAAAATCCCAACTGCACCTCCACGCGGTAGAGGATGGAAACACACTACGGTGTGGCTAACACAGCTCTGGGGACCGAGTATCCACCGGAATAAGTGGACAACTCTGCAGCTGAGCAGAGCAGGGCACTCACTTGTCCTTGCAGTCGGAAATGGCTGTCAAAAGCAGAGGTAAAAAGACCACCATGTGAATGTGGAAGGCAAGGGGAAACCACCACATTATCTTCCCAAGACTTCATGGCAAAACATAAATCAAAGTTAGTGAAGGACGTTAATGGCTGTCTTAGGGCATCCTCGTCCGGTAGGGACAGTCATGAGCCACAGGTGACACCAGACCGTCATCCAGCTACTGATGGCAAAATCTTAACTAAAATAAATAAATTTAGAGTAGGAACATGGAATGTTAGGGCATTAAATGAGCTAGGAAAGTTGACCAATGTTCTAAGAGAGATGGATAGCATGAAAATGAATATACTAGGCGTTAGTGAGATGAGATGGAAGGGATCGGGCAAAATTATAGCTGACAATCACACAATAATTTATTCTGGAGGGGAGACACATGAGAAAGGGGTAGGAATAATATTAGATGAAAAAACAGCCAAGTCAATTAATGGATACTGGTGTATTTCAGATAGAGTTATTATGGTCAAAATCAAAGGCAAACCAATAGACATAAATATTATACAAGTATATGCACCAACAGCAAGCAGTAGTGATGAAGAAATACAACACTTTTACGACGAAATAGAAATGGTGATGGCTCAAATTGGATCACAAGAAATAAAAATAATACTTGGTGATTTTAATGCAAAAGTAGGAAAGGGAAAAATGGAGGATGTAGTGGGGAATTATGGTTTAGGTACAAGAAATGAAAGAGGGGAAAAGCTAATAGAATGGGCAAATATCAATGATATGATAATTGGAAACACATGGTTTAAACACCATAAAAGACGACTGTACACATGGATAAGCCCTGATAAGAAAATACGCAACCAAATTGACTACATACTAATTAATAAAAGATTTAGAAATGCTTTAATTAATGTAAAGACAATGCCTGGTGCTGACTGTAATAGTGATCATGTACCACTATGTGGACAAATAAAAGTAAGATTAAAAAGAGGGGAAAAAATGGTTAAGAACATGAGACTTAATAAAGAGGTTCTAAAAATAGATAACGAAATGCAAGAACAATACAGAGTGACTGTGAAAAATAGGTACAATGCAATAACTAAAATACAGAGTATAGATGAACAATGGGAAATGTTAAGGGACTCCATTCATCAAACTAGCAAAGAAGTATTACCAGAGAGAGGCAAAATAGCTAAGAAAAAATGGATGAATGAAGATATCTTAAACCTGATGGACAAAAGAAAACAGAGTAAAAATGACAAACAAGAATACGCTAAGATAAATAAAGAAATAAAAGATAAATGTGGGAAGGCTAAAGAAAGTTGGTTAAACGAGCAATGCAAAAAAATTGAATTAAATTCCATTAAAGATACAAAAAATATGCACAGACAAATCAGTGAGCTTACAGGAAAAAAAATAAGAATAAATACAGGGTGTTTGAAATCAAAAACAGGAAAGATAATATTAGAGGAAGATGCTATAATGAAGAGGTGGAATGAGTATATAAGAGAATTATATGAAGGAGAAAGGGCAGAATTAACAGAAGATAGTAACTTAGAAGGTCCACCTATTCTGAAAGAAGAAGTCGCTGACGCTATGAAACGTATGAAGAAAGGAAAAACAGCTGGGCCAGATGAAATCACAATAGAAGAATTAGAAGTATTGGGAGAATTTGGAGTAGATATATTAACCAAAATGTTGAATGATATTTACAGCAGTGGATATTTACCCAGTGATATGCTGAAATCTGTATTTATAGCTATACCAAAAAGACCAGGAGCAATTGATTGTGAAGATTTTCGTACAATTAACCTTATAAACCATATCACTAAGCTTCTACTCAGAATCATAATGAGAAGAACCAAAAAGAAAATAAAAATGGAAATTAGTGAAGAACAGTATGGATTTGTGGAAGGAAAGGGCACAAACAATGCAATTTATACATTACGGACACTAATAGAAAGGTCAATAGAGAAACAGAGAGACATATATTTGTGCTTCATAGATTATACTAAGGCATTTGATAAAGTAAAACATGATGAACTGATTAAAATGTTGGAAGATATCAACACTGATGGAAAAGATTTAATAATAATAAAGAATATTTACTGGAACCAAGTAGCAGCAATTAAAATGGGAAATAAAGAGGGTAGTTACGAACAGATAAAGCTAGGAGTACGACAAGGGTGTGTCTTGTCACCAGATCTTTTCTCCCTGTATAGCGAAGTAATAATGAGAGAGATCAAAGAGATGCCAGGAATACTAGTTGGAGGTTATAATATAAATAATATACGCTATGCAGATGACACAGTATTGGTGGCGGATAATTCAACAGACCTACAACAATTATTAGACGTTGTAGTAACAGAGAGTGCAAGGAAAGGACTCAACTTGAATATCAAGAAAACAGTAACAATGGTAATATCAAAGAAAATGGTGACACCAAAATGTGACATAGAAATAGAAGGGAAAATCCTTAACCAAGTTGATAATTTTAGATACCTAGGGGCATTTATAACATCAGATGGAAGATGTACAACAGAGATTAGGAGCAGAATAGGGCAGGCAAAAGCCGCATTTCATAAAATGAAGAGTATCTTATGCAATAAGTCACTGTCACTGAATGTAAGAAAGAGAGTGCTGAAATGCTATGTAGAACCAGTTTTGCTGTATGGCAGTGAATCTTGGAATGTAAATGAACAAATTAAGAAGAAATTAGAAGGAACAGAGATGTGGTTCCTGAGACGAATGTTGCGAATTCCTTGGACTGCCAGAGTAACTAACGACGACTGCCTGAAACAGGCTAATGAAACTAGAACATTATATACAACAATAAGACAGAGACAAACAGCTTTCCTCGGTCATGTGATGAGAAGAGAGGCATTGGAGAACATCGTAACAACTGGAAAGATCGAGGGGAAGAGAGGCAGAGGTAGACCAAGAGAAGTGATGCTGGATGGATTGAGACAGTGGCATGGAGGAATATCAGCAGCAGAGTTGATCCAGAGAACCAAAGACCGAGATCTATGGAGAGCCATGAACGCCTACGCCAGCCGGCACGGCACTTGATGATGATGATGAACTGTTTGCATGATAATTCTTAGCAAAATCTTCGTGATGCGGCACATTATACTAATTAATTGTTCTATGTTGATCACTTTCCAAGGCTCCTGATTTCTGTGGGATTGCAATAAATACATAATTACATAATTCATGAGGTAATCTCCAGTATCATATATTGTGTTCAGCAGTCTGGTGACTTGATCTATTCCATATTCTTCTAAAGCATTAATCATTTCTGTTGTGATGTTGTCTGAACCTGAGGTCTTGCCAGTTTTCATATGGTTAAGAACATTCTGAATTTCCATCATTAAAATTGATTGTCCTTCATTATTATTTCGAATATCATACTGTTCTTCTGTGTTATCATCACAAAGGTTTTTTTACATAATCTGACTGTACATGTAAAATCTGATTTTTTTCTATTATGATTGTGCCATCTTTGGTTTTTAGGCAGCCTGATGATGTACGTGTTCGTTTATTAGTAACCTAATGAATTCTTTTGTGCATTGATTTGATAATTTTACTGTTGTGTTGGTTTTCAATTTTTATGAAATATTTCTCAAGAGATGCTTCTATTGCCTCCTAACATAATGTTCTGACTTTTTTGTGAATTTCTTCTTATTTGGCAGGATTATGTTTGTTGTGTCTTCTTCAACTGATTGAATTCCTCAACATTTCCCTTTGTTCATCCACATCTTGAAATAATATCTCTAGATCAGACACTATATCAATCTGTTTTTTACTTCTATGTTAAAATTGTCTCGTATTACCTTGTCATTTTTCAATGTACACAGATTATGTTTAGTGATTCCTGGTCAATAGTTGATTTTCTTAACTTTACTCTCAGTGTTCGTGTACTCAATCTGTGATCGCTGTAACAGTCAGCATTGGGAACTGTTTTTGCGATTGTTAGCGCATTTCTAAACCTTCTGCTAATCAGGATGTAATCAATATGGCTTCTAATTCTGCTATCAGGACCTTTAAATGTCCATATTCTTCTAGGATGTTGTTTAAACCATGTCTTTCCTACAATCATTTCTTGCTCTTTTGCCCATTCTACAAGTCTGTATCCTCTTTCGTTTCGCTCTCCCAAACCACGGTTGTCTACTGTGCATGCAACGCCTTGATTTCCCACTTTTGCATGGATTGTTACATTTCTTCAAAACTACTAGGATGTACTTTTAATGGCTGTGGGGTTTTTGAAAATATTGCCGTTCCATGTTTTGTAGTTACCTTTTATGTTGCATGAACTCCACAGAGGGTGAATACACAACTTGGAATGGCAATATTTTGAAGAATCCCACAGTCAATAAAATTACACCATGTATGAAATATGGACGCTTTAGTTTCTGCAACTAACGAGCGCAAAATCAAAACAACAGACATGAGATACCTTAGATCAGGGGTGGCCAACCTTTTTAGCAGGCGGGTCAAATTTCAATAATAATATCTCCAGCCGGGCCACTCACCTAATAAAAAAAAAAATTAAATTAAGCAAGCAAGCGTGCTACAGCCTCGACCACATCGTCGCTTCCCACTCCGCGGGCCACAACATGACTCCCGGCGGGCCGCATGTGGCCCGCGGGCCTCGTGTTGGCCACCCCTGCCTTAGATGAACTGTGGCAGTAACTGCTAGAGATTAAATTAGGAACGATAAAATTAGAAGCAGACAAGGTTTAAAACCAGTCATGTAATTCATTTCATACATTGCACCTTGCCGTATTGACAGATAATAATTTAGTACATTGTGCTTAAAAAATGCATAATACTAACTGCAACCCATGGTGAGAGCGAATGTGACTGATCAAACCAATTCGCGCTGTAAATATTTGACCATAGTGGATACATGTGAATACTTGATCATTTCCACCATCATGCACCATCTTACGTCTCACATGCTCAGTGTGTGACTTATCTGCAATCATTTTCTCTTTTCTCTTTATTCCATTTCTGATATTCGCCCTCTGTGCAACACGTTTGGCGGCTATTTGCTTCTAATGTGTATTATCAATGCCGGTATCATTAAAGTCCCGATTTCACATATCTTTGTATCGCAGTAGAGGCCGACCCTGAGATCCCTTACCGACCTGTAAGTCACCAAAAAGGTGTCATTTGGTATTCTACCATCATCCATCCTCCTAACGTGTCCTATCCATCTAAGTCTACGAAGACAGCATGGACTACACCATCACACAACCTGATCTTTCCAATATGTGTGATTTCGTCTTGCCACTTAAGTATTCTTCGCAGACACCGCATATGAAAGCTGTTTAAATGTTTCTCTTGGTGTGAGTAAGTTGTCCAGGTTTCACTGCCATAAAGAAGAGTACTATGGACACAGGCTTGATAGACAAGGACTTTTGTTTTGGGAGTAAGCTTCCTGTTCTCTCAGACTCTTTTTGTTAACTTGTTCATTGTTGTTGCTGCCTTAACAGTTCTGATGTTAATCTCCTGATCTAGGGATAATTTGCTATTTACCTCTAATCGTAGATATGTAAAATGGTCTACTGTCTCCAATTCGGCGTTGTCAATAAAGATTGATGGGACCCTATGTGGACCTTGTGACAAAATCTGTGTCTTATTTTTGTTAATTGTTAAACCAAATTCAGAACAAAGTTTGGAGGATGCAGATAGTAGACGTAATTTTTCCTCAGGGTGGGTCGTAATTGCAGCAGCATCCGCAAAAGGCAACACTCAGATCAGTACCCTCCTAATTTTGGTCTTGGCCTTCAAAATATGAGCGTT
The DNA here is from genome assembly GCA_963921405.1 of Cepaea hortensis. Lineage (NCBI taxonomy): Eukaryota > Metazoa > Mollusca > Gastropoda > Stylommatophora > Helicidae > Cepaea > Cepaea hortensis. The sequence goes on along the minus strand of OY992885.1, from coordinate 96,711,756 downwards.
GTAGAGGCCGCCATCTGAGCGTGAGTGAATGTATATACCACCATCCTGATCACGAAAGGCATATTTCAGTAGAAGTGAAAAGTATATTCCAAAGAGGGTGGGAGCTAGTACACAAACTTGCTTAACTCCACTCTTGTTTTCAAACTCTACCGTCAGAGGCAACCCGTGGCGCCCCATGTCTACGCCAAATGACAATGACATATAACCCGTAACTGCTACCTCTCGCTTTGATTCCGAGACCAGTTAAGACCAGGGATGGAGTTATACCTCTCTATATCATAAAGCCATGGTTGAAATATAGAGACCATGTGTCGCCCATGCAGCATGATCCCTCTCTCGGCCTGCCTGGTTCACTCCCAAGGAAAGGTAAGACCAATACATCTCGAACAAGACAAGCTGCAGAAGCTGTCGGATCAGCAAAGCAATGTTCTAACTGTCCGCCTTTGGAGCTTCGTTCCCAGACCAGCTGCCAACCAAGGCCTAGGGCCTGGTCTGCCCTGCCATGACATTTTGTCTTTAAGTTGCATTTCCACGCACTAGGGCAAGGCTTGGACCCTCCCAATTGTGCTCTTCCACCCGAAGCCGTTGGCACAATGTGGGGTGTCGGGTTTGGTAAGCGCCGCCCAACATTCGGCGCTGACAGAAAGCAGGTAGTACCGTTTACTGTCATACTGTATCTCAGTATTATCTGACTAATACCTGACACTGTGCAATTCATATCACACACACACACCCACCACACACACACCCACCCACCCACCCACCCACCCACCCACCCACACACACACACACACACACACACAAGCGACAACAACCATCCACCATATCTCCGATTTTATCACCGTGTATTCAGGTTTATCAGATGTGTATCGTTTCCGGACATGTTGACAAACACCTTGCCAGCCTATCAAAATTCAGCCTTGAACAAGCCTACAAAAGTCTTACGTGAGTTGGCTATGGCGTTATCGTAAACTAATAAGATAAATTATACATAGACAGTCAACAATTTTTGGGTGCTATTTATAGACGATATATATCAAACTAGTTGCATGGACTTTTCACCCCGCGATAAACACCAGCATGGTTTAGATGTGGTTTCTGGGAAATGTTAACTACAGTAAGTTTTCTATTAGCGCCGCTGTGGTTTAGAGGCAATGGGTGGTCGAAAGATTAAGTGCACTTGCACTTAAAATTCGTGTGCACGGATGGCGGGATAGTAGATTAATTCCTCCCCAATCAGGTGGACTTGAACAACTTCTCTTCTTGATTAGAAACCAGTGGCAAACTACTCAAACATAAAACTGTCGCTTAAAAGTCGACAGGGTCGACTTCATTGCACCGGGTTTTATCCCATATGGCTCGGTCTCCTTCCGCAGCGCGGAAAGCGTCGCACAAAGCACGAACTCCGTAGCTCTAGCGAAACATAAAACTACCTAGAACATAAACCTGGAGTAGATGGCAACGTCTGGTAAGGCTTTAACAGAGAATTGCAAAATCCATCAGTCCCCGGTTTACTCAGTACTTCTATAATGAACATCGTGAACGTTTGCTTCAAACAGACGCTGTCACACGGTTGCGATGTGTTAATTTTTTCACCTATACTAGGTCACGACATGCGGGTTGACATTACCAACTCTCTCCCTCGCCGCCTTTCATTACATTCCTGAACATTCTGAAAATATGCATGTCCCCATTGATCGAGGCTAGGTCAAGGCTGACGTCGTGAAGGTCAGACAATCCTACCGGAAACGGAGACTGCGCTCGGACTACGAGGCTACCCATATGCCAACACGACCGCACAATTTTGGGTACTATCTTCATTACGGCTCTGTGATAATTTGTATGTACCTATTTTTATTTTCTTATGACGAATCTTTTCTTCTTCTCTTCTTTCTCTTATCCTTTTTCATCCAGTAGTTCCTTCCTTATCCTCATCCGTCTTTCTTTTATCCTTCTTCTTCCAATATTTGTTTCTCATCCTCATCCCTCGTCCTCTTATCTTTCTTCTTCCAGTATTTTTTCCTCATCCTCACCCATTTTTCTCTTATCCTTTTTCTTCCAGTATATCTTTCTCAGCTTCATCCTTCTTTCTCTTCTCCTTCTTCTTCCAGTATTTCTTTCTCATACCATCCTTCTTTCTCTTATACTTCTTTTTCGAGTAATTTTTCGTCATGCTCATCCTTATTTCTCTAATCCTTCTTCTTCTAGTATTTGTTTCCTCATGCTCATCCTTCTTTCTCATATCCTTCTTCTTCCAGTATTTGTTTCCGCATGCTCATCCTTCTTTCTCTTATCCTTCTTCTTCTAGTATTTGTTTCCTCATGCTCATCCTTATTTCTCTAATCCTTCTTCTTCTAGTATTTGTTTCCGCATGCTCATCCTTCTTTCTCTTATCCTTCTTCTTCCAGTATTTGTTTCCTTACGCTCATCTTTTTTTTTCTACAATTACGCCACCAATTCTCTCCTTTTAGGAATCTCCGTAGCGAAGTGGTTACGCCGCCTGCCTCGCCCTCCGAAGGTTGTGGGTTCAATTCCAGCATACGTCAATCGGTTCACGAAAGCAATCTTCTCGGAGACTCATGGGTGTCGTCGTTGGAGCACGAACTATGTTCGTGCTTTGTGCGAAGCTTTCGACAGGTCACCTTGTGGAAAGAGACCAAGTCGTATAGGATAAAACTCGGTACAATGAAGTCGATTCTCCTGCCTTTTAACCCCCCCCCCCCCCCCAACCCTTTTCCCTGTCAGTCATCTTTCTGCGAGAAACACTAATATTCACAACAATAACTACTGTTACAAATGAAACCAGCAGTGGAGCACCAAAATATCGTGGTGTCAACACAATAACTGTTAGAAACCCAACCAATATTATGCAACCTAAGATTTAAAGGCATATTAGCACGTGACATTTCTATTTTCATACTTATCATAACCGTTCACCTTTATAGATCAACAATATTGTAAACTGTTTACTTTATAGACCTGTCATGACTCCACAGATTACGGGATCGGGCCGTGACAACTTTCGCAGAAAATGGTATTTATGTTAATCAGTGTACACACACTTCTGTAGATTAATTAGGCTGATAGCGTGTAGAATATGTTTAAGGCTGTGTAAAAAATGTCTAAGTAAACATTGATGTTTTTTTTTTCGCTTGATAGTTTTGAACTCAAGCGTAGTCCATAACAGTGCTTCTAGTGCACTAGACTGATTATAGCGTGTTTATAGCGTGTGGATTAGCTTTTCCTTTTGCCAGTGTCCCTCGCCATTAGGAGAATCCACTCCGACTTCAGAGGTACTTGTATTTACATCCCCATGTCAAGGAAGAGTAAACAGTGGTTCAATTATAAATGCATACTTTTATTGGATATTGATTAGCACTCAGGGTGGATTTCTACCTTTCCGGCCTCTGACTGGAAACATAACTATAAATTCATTAGAAATTTGGGGATCTCCGTGGCGTAGCCGCCTGCCTCGCATTCCGAAGGTTGTAAGTTCGTTTCTGGATCCCGTCATTTGTTTAACGAGTGCTCACTCTTGGGGGCTCGTCGCTGGATATATGATGTTTGTGTTTTAGGCGACGCTTTCAGTAGGCCGCTCTGTGAAAACAAACCGAGCTAAACGGGTTAAACACGGTGCAATAAAACCGCTTTTAAAACATTAGAAATATGAATACTCTCTCTCTACACTCTCCCCCCCCCCTCCCTCCCCCTATCTCTACTCTCTCTCCCTCCCCCTTTCACGACTAATCTCTCATCTCATCTCATCATGTTCCTCTTGTACCTTGCGATATGCAACATAAAAAAAAACAAACCACACACACACAGAGTTGGTAGGAAGATTGTGTTGTAAAGTGGTTTCTTAGTAGTTATTGATAACATGTTTGTTCTTTAGTATTGGTACAATCTAGTTTAATTTAGTCTAGTTTAGTCGTTGGATCAACATCACGGCACACGGTTTAACCCATAAGTGCTCCGTTTTCCTCCTAATTCAAACCTGAGTCTGGAGAAACTCAGCTCAATGCACGAACTCCGTTGCATCGGCGAGGATCCTTAAATACTTTGGGTAGATTTTAAACTCGAAATTTTGCCCGGGCAGCGCCGTTAGGCTACTCTTTTTCGATTTCCAACTGCCAAGGGATTCTTTACGTGCGCAACAATACACACGGGTGTCCGATCTCACTACCCAGAGACCAGAGGAAATGTTATTATTGGAAGTCCAGATGGATTTTTTAAATAAATCCCGGTCCTCACCGGGGCCTGAACCCGGAACCTCCAGCACTCGAGGCGGACACCAATTGGTACAATGCATATTACCATGTTATGAGACACATACCCCAACCATCCACCCATCCCCCACTCCTCCACCCATTCCCCACATCCCACACCCACACACATCCCCCACCTACACACATCTCCCCAAACACAAACACAAATCCCACCCACCACACATCCCCCACCCACCCACACACACCCCCAGGCACACATACATGCACCCGCCCACCTACACATCTCCCCACCCACACACACATCCTCCACTCATCCCATAACCAATCAACACTCACCCACCCACATATTCTTCACCACACACGCACATACCCTCAACCACCCAGTCAAACACACATCCCCTAACCGCACATCCCCACCTACACACACATATCCCTGCCAACCCACACATCACGCACCAACCCACACACAAAACTAGAATCCACCCACACATTCCCCACTTTCGCATATCCCCACCCACACAATCTACCCCCACCCACCCACACATCTCACGCCCATACAAACACACACATCCCCACCCCAACCTACACACACTCACCCACCCACACATCCTCCACCCACCCCCAATCACCCATACCCCAATCACACATCCCTTAACCATACATCCCTTAACCACACATCCCCCACCCACCCACACCCCACCCATACACTCACACTCACAATATCCCCACCATACACACAGCCCCCACACACACATCCCCACCAACCAACACATACTTCATCCACAAGCACACACTTCCCACCCACACACCCACACCCACCACCCACACATATTCCCACCCACACACACATCCCCCACCCATACACTCATCTCTCTCATATATCCACCCACTAAATTACTTATCTATCAACCACTCACACCCACATATCCCCCACTCACCCATCAACACATACATTTCCCATCTACCCACCCACACTCACACTCCCATCCACCCAGCCAAACACACATCCCCACCCTCATATTCATCCTTTACCCATCCGTACATTCCACACGCAATCACACATATCCCACCTACCCATACACACATCCCTCACCCACACACATATCCCCTCCCACACAACACCCCATCCATATACACATCTCCCACTCTCACACACATCCCCGACACGCATCCTTCATACACATCCCCACCCACATATCCCCCCACCCACACAGACACATCCCCCACCTACAACCACACTCACCACCCACACATACATCCTCCACCCACCCACAATTACCCCACCCACACACCCCGCCTACACAGAAATAACCCCCACCCACACATCCATCCCCCACACCCATCCCAAATCCATAAAATCTCCCAAACACCCATTCACCCACACATCCCTCACACACTCATCCACATACACATTCCCCACCCAAACAACCCCCACCCCATCCATCAACAACCCACACTTCTAACCATCACCCAAACATCCCTCACCCACACACACACCCCCACCGACCACACATCCCGTCACGCGCCAACACATCACCCATCCACCCACACACAACCCCTCTACACATACATCCCCCCACACACATCCCCCCAGACACATCCCCCCAGACACACACACACACATGCCTCATACACACCCACACTCCCTCGCATACACTGCATGCATGTACACATACACACACACATACATATACGCATGCATACACGAACATACACACACACATACACACGCACATACACACATACACATGCACATACATATAAACACACGTACAGACACACACACTCACACAAGCACACACAATACACACATTACACACACATATACACCCATACACACATACCGACATGCACACACACATACATCTACACATATAAACACATAAACATAGACACACATACACACACCCATCCATCAACACACATACACGCTGCCTCACATAATCACTAAACTTAATATGCATAAACTCCAACACTTTTCACACGCATACACTGTCGACTATTGTTAGCATCCTCACAAGAACATTCAAATTGGGGGGGGGGGGGGGGGGGAATGAGAAAAAAATGGAAAATATGGAAAATGGTGATAAAAATATGGTATACATTGTGTAACGTAAAAATAAAATAGTGCTGCAGTTCAGTAAGATAATTCCAGGAATTGAAATAAACATGATGAAATAAGCAATGCATGTTAAATTCAATTGGCAGTAAAAATGCTAATATGAATGATGAGGATACAGAAAAAAATATGACATAATGACATGCTTGCGCACAGCTCTCTCTCTCTCTCTCTCTCTCTCTCTCTCTCTCTCTCTCTCTCTTTCTTTCACGCACACTGAAACACTAACTCTCTCATTGTCTCATTCTCTCCCTCTCTCTCTTTCTCGCTTATAGAGACATTCTACATATTTCGACATATTACACTCGGCCTCTTTTACACATACATACTCACAAATTCACTCTCACTCAAGCTCTCACTTACTCTCCCACTTACACTCACTCTCCTACTCTCTCTCTCTCTCTCTCTCTCTCTCTCTCTCTCACTCACACTCACTCATTCACGCTCTAAACCACACTACCTCACTCTCTTACTCGCACACACAGACAAGCAAACAGACACACACACTCACTTACTCACTCTCACTCATTCACTTTATAATGCACTCTCTCACTCATCCACTGTCTCTCTTACACACTCACTCGCTCTCACACTCACTCACGCACATACACATATGCCCAAAAATTCACTCACTCACTCACTCACTCACTCACTCACTCACTCACTCACTCACTCACTCACTCACTCACTCACGTTCCCTTACTCACTCACTGACTCTGTAACTCACACTCACTCACTCACTTTCTCATTCTATCGCACAGTCAGGCAGACACACAACACAACCTCTCTCTCACTTTCATTTATTCTCTCACTCAATCTCTACACATATGCACACACACACTCACTCACTTTCACATTCACTCAGGCACACGCGCATGCATACTCTCTCACTCTCTCTGTCTCTCACTCTCTCACTCACACACACTTAGTGAAGAATGATGGTGAATAAATGATACCAGTAGGTGACTTATGGAGGCATACAATCGGTATGAAGTAAGTATTGAAAGAGTTTTCGGTTGAATTTGTAGGGACTCATTGGAGTTTTCAGATCTGGTGGAAAGCTATTCCACAAGTGAGCACCAGAATAGGCGAAACAAGTTTTGTATAAGTCCAATCTAGGTTTCGGAACCTGTAATTGTAATACATTTAAGCGCTTACTGTTCATTGCATTAGAATGAATTAACGGTAGAAGATACTCTGGGGTATTTTCAGATATAATTTTATTCACTAATTTGGCTTTGTTAAAAAGGAAGCGCTTTCGAAATGGTAGAAGTCTTAGATGGCTGTATAATTTATTACTTTCAGCGTGCTTTATGCCAGAAACTAGACGTTTAGCGCGGTTTCGAAGCGAACACAGTCGTTTCATATTAGATTTAGGGCAATCATCCCAGACTGTGGAACAATAATCGAGAGGTGATTGGATATAGGATGCATAGAATATTTTTCGTGTGCTTTCATCTAGAAAGTGCTGAATTTTAGCAAGTTAGTAAAGAGAAAGAAAGATGAGGCTGAGAAAGAAATACTAGAAGAAGAAGGATAAGAGAAAGAAGGGTGATGATGAGAAAAAAATTACTCGAAGGAGAAGGACAAGAGAAACAAGGATGAGTTAAGAAAGAAATACAGGAAGAAGACGGATAAGAGAAAGAAGGATGAGGATGAGATAACAATACTGGAAGAAGAAGGATAAGAGAAAGAAGGGTGAGGATGAGAAAAAATACTGGAAGAAGACGGATAAGAGAAAGAAGGATGAGCATGAGGAAACAAATACTGGAAGAAGAAGGATAATAGAAAGACAGATGAGGATGAGAATAACATTTCTGGACGAAAAGTATAAGATAAAGAAGGATGAGGATGAGAAAAATTACTGGAAGAAGAAAGATACGAGAAAGAAGGATGATGATGAGGAAATAATACTAGAAGAAGAAGGATAAACAAAATGGAAGGATGGCATGAGAAAGAAATACTGGAAGAAGAAGGATAAGAGAAAGAAGGATGAGAATGAAATACTGGAAGAAGAAGGATAAGAGAAAGAAGGATGAGGCTAAGGAAGAAACACTGGAAGAAAAAGGGTAAGAGAAAGAAGGATGAGGCTAAGGAAGAAATACTGGAAGAAAAAGGGTAAGAGAAAGAAGGATGAGGCTAAGGAAGAAATACTGGAAGAAAAAGGGTAAGAGAAAGAAGGATGAGGCTAAGGAAGAAACACTGTAAGAAAAAGGGTAAGAGAAAGAAGGATGAGGCTAAGGAAGAAACACTGGAAGAAAAAGGGTAAGAGAAAGATGGGTGAGAATGAGGAAAAAATACTGGAAGAAGAAGTATAGGAGAACGAGGGATGAAGATGAGAAACAAATACTGGAAGGAGAAGATTAAAAGAAAGAAGGATGAGGATCAGTCGCATTCGCTCCCACCATGGGTTGTAGTTAGTATTATGCCTTTTTGAAGCACAATGTAAGAAACTATTGTCTGTCAAGACGGCAAGGTGCCAATGAGTGAAATGAATTGCATGATTGTTTACACACCTAGATGCTTTAACTTTATCGTTCCTTATTCTATCTCTAGCAGTTACTCCCACAGTTCTTCTAAGGCATCTATCTCATCTCTGTTGTTCTGATCTGCGCTGTTAGTTGCAGAAACTAAAGCGTCCATATTTGATATAGGGTGTATCTTCTATGACTGTGGGGTTTCTGAAAATATTGCCGTTCCAAATTGTCTATTCACCCTCTGTGGAGTTCATGCAACATAAAAGGTAACTACAAAACTTGGAACGGCAATATTTTCAACAACCCAGCAGTCATTAAACATACACCCTGTATTAGTGGCTTTGAAGAAATGTAAAAATTCAGAAGTAAATATCATAATGGATGACTTCAATGCAAAAGTGGGAAATCACAGGCGATGGATGCGCAATAGGCAACCATGGCTTGGGAGAGCGAAACCAATGAGAATACGGACTTGTAGAATGGGAAAAAAGCAGGAAAAGACTGCACAAAACACGTGGTTTAAACAACATCCTTGAAGACTATGGACATGGAGGAGTCGTGATAGAAGAATTAGAAATCAGATTGATTACATCATGATTAGCAGAAGGTTTAGATATGCGCTAACAATCGCAAAAACAGTTCCCAGTGCTGAATGTTACAGTGATCACAGAGTGATTACAGGAACATTGAGGGCGATGTTAAAGATAAAATAAATATTGACCAGGAAACACTAAATATGATCTGTGTACATTGAAAAATGACAAGGTAATACAAGACAATTTTAACATAGAAGTAAAGAACAGACTTGATATACTGTCTGATCTAGAGATCCTGTTTCAAGATGTGGATAATCAATGGGAAATGGTGAAGAATTCAGTCAGTTTGGCTGCAGAAACAACTATTCCAAAATTAAAGAAGGTGGGTCGTAAGAAATGGATGACTGAAGAAATATTAAACTAATGGAAACAAGAAGACACAACAAAAATAATCCTGCCAAATGTGAAGAAATTAACAGAAAAGGCAGAACATTATGTAAGGGGGCAATGGAAGCATGGATTGAGAAAAATTGCATAGAAATTGAAAAACAACACAACAGTAAAAATACCAAATTAATGCACAAAAGAATTCAGAAGCTTACTAATAAAAGAACACGTACATCAGCAGGCTGCCTAACAACAAAAGATGGCAAAATCATAATAGAAAAAGATCAGATTTTACATGCATGGTCAGATTATGTGAAAACCTTTATGATTATAACAGACAAGAACAGAATAATATTCGAAATAATAATGAAGGACCATCAATTTTGAAGATGGAAGTTCAGAATGTTGTTAACCATATGAAAACTGGAAATACCCCCGGTTCAGATAACATCACAACATAAATGACTAATGGTTTAGAAGAATATGGAATAGATCAAGTCACCAGACTGCTGAAAACAATATATGATACTTGAGATATACGTCATGAATTATGTAATTCTGTATTTATTGCAATCCCAAAGAAATCAGGAGCATTGGAATGCGATAAACATAGAACAATTAGTATAATGTGCTGCATCATGAAGATTTTGCTAAGAATTATCATACAAAGCGTTAGGAAGGAAATACAACCCGAAATACGAGAAGAACAATGTGGGTTTGTAGAAAATGCTGTGTACATGCCGAGAACAGTAACTGAACGTTCTATAGAAGTAAATAAAGATATAAATCTTTGCTTTTTTGACTACACAAAGGTTTTCGATAGAGTAAGACATGTCAACATGATAGAGATGCTTGCAGATCTACAAATTGATGGGAAAGACATTAGACTTGTAAAAGTCATATATTGGAAACAACTGCCATCAGAATTGATAATGAAGTAGGTCAATATCAGCCTTGAAAGAGAGGTGTGAGACAAGAACGTGTAATGTCTTCAGATCTGTTTTCCCTGTTTAGTGAAAATATTTTCAGAAATGTACAAGATATGAAAGGAATGATCATTGGAGGAAGAAACATCAATAACATTAGATACGCAGATGATGTAGCATTGATTGCAGACAACGAGCAAGATCTGCAACATTTAGTAGATGCTGTTGTTGCACACAGTAAACAACTATGATTAGAATTAAATTGTAAGAAGAGACAAATTATGGTCGTCACTGGGAAGAAGGAAACTGTGATATACGAGTACATGGGCATATTCTTACACAAGTGTATCAATACAATTATCTCGGAACAGTCATAGCAATTAATGGGAGATGCCTTGAAGAGATTAGAACAAGAATCGCAATGGCGAAGGTAGCCTTTTGCAAGATGAAAAAACATACTGACCAATAAAAGGTTGATTATGTGGTTGTTTCGGGATTTGAAATTTAAATATTGAGCACAACCCACTACTGGCAACGCCGATCGCATTCTGGTATGAACCTAAGGCCTATCCACGTCAATATGGAAGCACTATACTCGAGTTTCGCCCTCGTTTGAGCTCGTCAGTAGTGCATATCCTTGACCGGATCCGGAAACAGTCCCGGATCACGCGTGTGAAGCGGGTGTGTAACCATGCGGCACACACTGGACACACCAAATTATCACAACAGAATATCACAACGCTACCCATCGTAGGCTATGCTCAAGATTGCCCAATCGCCGCGATCGACGTCCGTCAATCGACGGGACCCGAACGATCAGGACTTCTCACTGGCAAGGAACACCAGGCCTCCTAAATCCAGTGAGCAATAATCAATTGATTATGTGGTTGTTTCGGGATTTGAAATTTAAATATTGAGCACAACCCACTACTGGCAACGCCGATCGCATTCTGGTATGAACATAAGGCCTATCCACGTCAATATGGAAGGGAGCGAGGGCGAAACTCGAGTATAGTGCTTCCATATTGACGTGGATAGGCCTTAGGTTCATAACAGAATGCGATCGGCGTTGCCAGTAGTGGGTTGTGCTCAATATTTCAATAAAAAGATGTCAATTGCTACGATGAAAAGAGTGTCGAGGTGCTACATAGAGCCTGTACTTTTGTATGGATGTGAAGCGTGGACAATGAGCAGTCAAGCTGAAAAACATATGATGGCTGTGGAAATGTGATTTCTGAGGAGAATGCAAAGAATACCATGGAGAGACAGAAAAACCAACGACCAACTCCTACAAGCAACAAACGAAAATCATTAAACCGATTAGAGAAATTAGACGTTGGCGGTCAACATTTTTGGACATGTTATAGGGGAAAAACAATAATTAGAAAACTTGGTGATAACTGGCAAGATCGAGGGGAAAAGTACAAGCTGAAGTTAGTTCTTTGGTCAGTTAGTTAGTCGACAGATCATCTTCACTGCACATCGAACCATTCAGTCCACAAGTGCTCGGATCCCCTCCTCAGCAAATCCCGTAGCATGTAGCGGCTAACAACACCGGTTCTGTGTTGGTTTATCAATCTTCTTTGGCTTCCTGCATAGTGTTCTTGTTTGGCCACCCCTCTTTTAATTTGCTGTTCTGGCAGTCTGGCCATGGTTATAGATTCACAGTAATCACTTGGTTCTCGCAAAAGTCTTACTTCTCGTAGAGAATTCAAAATGTCAGCCTGGTCCATGGCGCGTCCGCCCTCCACAGTAGCTTGCGAGCTTGTCAGCCCGCTCATTTCCTTGTACTCCCGCATGCCCTGGCACGAAGATGAAACTAATCTTTGCCAGCCGAGACCGCTCCAGAGAGAGCAACTATTCTCTTCGGATCCACTCCATCTCTATCATCTTGAGCATGCTCATTGAATCTCTAAGGAAACATACCCTAGTGAATGTCTGTATCCCGAGCCATATTACTGCTTTACTTATTGCCATGACTTCCATAGTCAGGCTACTTGTGGTCTCAACAAAAGCACCAGAGTTCTTCACAATTCTCCCTCCGGCCTGAGCCGAAAAGGTCCATGAGATTCTCACACGTCGGACGACCGACCCATCTGTGTAAATGGCAGTATCACCGTCTAGTGAATTCTCGAAAATCAATGCTTGTACTTCCGCCTCCACAGCAGCCGGATTTTCTTGCCTGCATTTTCTGTCTAGTTGGATGCAAACTGAAAAGGATGTACGTAAATATGTTGGCACTTGTACCCACTCCTCGCCAGGTTCTAAGTCCTCAAGTGAACACACCTGTTGAAGAATGTCTTCAGCTTGATCCATCCACGACCGTCCTCTTTTTAACCTGCTGCCCTTCACCTTCCTAATTTCACTATGCAGTGGATGTTGTGTGTTTGCGTTAATTCTGAGGTAGGCGCGTGCCCTGCAATCTTGTATTCTCTCTTCAATGGTTGGAAAATCAAGAAGGCAGCGCATCGCCCTGCATGCTGTATCTCTTGTACATCCAAGAATAATTCCCATAGCTTCGTTCTGTATCCTTTCCATCCTTTCTATCTGCTTACGGCTGAGAGTCAGGATTGCCATCGCATACTCAAAAACAGACATGACCAGCTCCTCATATAGAAGACGTAGATAGCGCGGCTCACAGTTTGCTGCCGCCATCACCCGCATCGCAGCCAAACCCCCCTTGGCCTTTGTTATCACCTGGTCTATGTACTCATTATAAGTAAGGCTTCGATCAAACCGCATCCCCAGGTAATTCATTGCCTGCGTTCTTTCCACCGTCACTGAACACAGATTTACAGTTGGTGTTGGAGTGTTGAAAATATGATAATTCAACGAGAACCAAGTCCCTGTTGCCTTTGTTGGGTTGACCATTGCCCCAGCTTCAACACACCAAGTACTTATGCGATTGAGTTCGGTTTGCAGTTCCACAGCAACCTGATCTCTATCCTTACCCTGACGATACACCAAAACATCGTCGGCATATGACAATGTCCTACCAGGTCCAGTGATCTGCTCGCTGGTGATTCTCACATTGTAGGTGTTGAAGAGCACCGAAGATAATGGTGATCCCTGTGGTAGGCCAGGATTTAATGTTGTTGGTTCCGAAGTCCAACTGCCACATCTAAAAACTACTTTCCGTTGGAAGAGGGTTGCAGCGATCCAACTAAGGAGGAATGGACTTTGCATTAAAAAAATCCAATGGTACTCTGTTGTACGCGTCCTCAAGATCAGTCGCTGCAGCAAAGGTTTCAATGCCTGACTGGAAACCTTCATAGACATCATGGGCAAAAACTGCTGCCTTGGTCCAGGTTTCTCTTTTTGGACGGTACCCACCCAGGGTAGGTGGGAAAACACCTAGCTTCTCTAGCTGGCTTAATATTTTTCTGGCAATTAACTTCTCCAGCAGCTTGCCTATTGTATTCTGCATGGTTATAACTCGATATCCCTGAATTTTTGTGTGATCTTTGCCAGGCTTCGGCAAGGGAATCAGATATCCTTGATGCTAGCACTCCCTATACTTTTGTTGTACATGTCTGCTGGTTTCTCTAGCTCATTGTCGGTACACCTATTGATGTCGTCGTATCAGGCCCTGAAGCGCTGTTTTTTTATCGTCGAAGTACAGCCTTGATTTCTTTCACTGTTACTGTGTCTTCATCCGAAGTGTTCTGGGCCTTGCACCTGTCTGAGGTGACATTCTTGGCAAGATTTCGGCCTCTCATGTCTGTCTGGTTGCTCTGCTCTAGATAGCGTTCAAAGAGGGCTTTGCCTTTGTCCTCGTCAGTCCCCTGCCAGATGAGGTCAGCATCTTGGAAGTCAGAAATGCTCTTATTCTTGACTACCCCACTCATGCGAATATGTAGTCGCCAGAACAATTTCAGTGACTTGTCTGTGCTTACTCTTTGACATACCTCTGCCAATTTTTCACTTTTAACCACCTTGACCAGTTTATTTTGTTTTTGAACAAGGGGAAGACAGATAAGTAAATACCTGAATGGCTTGACCACGTGGCATAGTCGAGACAAAGTCACTGAACTGATCCACGACTCTAGTGATCGAATAAAATGGCGTATCATGACCGCCCACGCTTACCGGCATGGCACATGTTTGATGGATGGATGGATGGATGGATGGATTAGTAGCATAATGTCGGCCTAAAAATAGCTTTTATGAAATTTGCTTTGATACTTATAGTTATTTTTCTGCACGTCAGAAAAGATGGTAGTTGTCCCAATACCTGATTTGCCTTTGCACAATGTATGTTGATTTTCTCTATCCATTCTCCCATCACCTAAAGTGAAAATTTATCCTAGATATTTAAATTCGCTTGTTCGTTTTATCTCCGAGTTCTTTATTATTTTTCTGAAATATATTTTTCTCGCTCTCTACTTCTCGGCATAAATTGTCAATGTACGCTATGAATAGTAATCGTTTATGTGAATTCACTCCGAAAGTTTGTTGATGTACGTGCCTTTGTTCTTATGCATGCATTCTCATTTTTGACATTTTGCCTATACAACGGCCTATGAGGATGTAAGGTGCAAGCAGAGTTTCCTGTTTTTGCCCTTGCTTAAGAAGGCTTGATACTTTATCCAGTAACCCAGAAAGAAAAGAGGTATAGCGTCTATAGTGGCAAAGAGGAAAAACGATAATTCACATGCTAGGATGGGTCATAGAGTTTCTCTTCTTATTGAAATGCGAATTTATCCCAGTGATCCCCCACCCCACTCAAAAGATTTCCAAAATAGCAAGTAAACACTCTGTCTGTCGACCAGAGTTTAGTCTGAGAGAATTACATCGAATTTGCTCCACAGCTTCACTACCTTCTTTATTGTTTAGGTAATTAACTTGCGGAGGTTACAGAATGACAACATAATTCACAGTAACTTACCGCATATAGGAAATATATTGCTAAAGAACCTGGTACAGGACAATGACTAGGGATTCGTAAAACGGCTAACATTAATTATATTCACGAGAACTCTACAACCTGCACCAATTCGTAAGCTCATATATCCTCAGCTGGAAGATGCTTTTTAATTGTCCACGATAATAATCCCGTTGTTTCGTGCAGTGCTTATTCGATATTTCTACTGTTGCTGCTTTTAGATGAAGTTGTGAACCAAATAAATCATAAGCAATGGTGTCTTTTACACTTATAAGGCGCATTGGACATGTGGACCTAGACGCATATTTTTATAATATAAACAAATATATAAATCGATTCCAGCCGTTACTATGTAAACAGAAGGACTTCCTGCTAAGAGTTAGATTTCCGTGGATATAACGTTCTTCATATTCTCACAATATCAGCGACGATGTACTTCATATTTCAGCCTAAGTATCATTCATTGTTTCACATGACATTATATATAACTTTTCAGTATGCACCTGGCGAAATGCAGCGACAAAATGCCAGACAAAAAGCCATGCATTGTTTTATTTATGGCGTCTGTATTTAAACAAATGTACTTTCGAATTAGAAACGGCCGCTCTACTCACCTTCTTCGTTCCTTGTTTTGAGGGGAGTGATAACACCCAGCTCTCTCAAAATTCAGTGTATCCGACGTCAGCTTGCATTTGTTTAAGGCTGACCTTCTCTGGATATATTTCATCCCTAGGTACGCGCTCTAATCAGGACTGGCTCTATATAGCTATTAACAACTCTTTTTATCTCCTCGATTGAAAAATAGATATATTTATTCAGAATATGCTTCATCTTGTGAAATACTCTAATCGCTTGGGCTATTGTACATATTTCGGCGCTGTAGCTTAGGGGCAGAGAACGTGATTCTCAATTCCCCCAACATACTAAGTCGAGGGTTCGAAATTAGCTATACACGACTTTGAAACAGACTGCCCTGCGTTGATTATGATTGTAAGGGCGTCGGTCATTCAGAAAGCAATGGCAAACTACTGAAGGTAATATTGCTTAGTAAATCACAAACAGCCAAAAAAGTTAACGTTTGAGGGCAATTTCCTATAAAGGCCATGCAATTAGCTCAGTGGTACACGTAACTTCGTTAAGTTACATCTTCTATTTGCTGTCAGCAATGTACCAACATACTTACATACATTGGTTTGTTTCAGACAAGTTCCATTAATTTTGATGTTGCACTTGGGAAGACTTTTCTTTTCTGTGTAATTACCATTACTTCTGTTTTTCGGTTATTCCGCTGCAATTATATCGATCACTTCTTGTAAATGCGTGTCATGTTGAGTGATCAAAACCAATCCCCCAGCACACTATGTTGTTTATATTGGACAGTTTTCGCACTGAAACAGTCAGTTTACAAATATAAGCAGTGGTTGAAGTGGGCAACGATCTCCGTGTCACAGAAGAGGATATTAACTGATTCAGTGACAAAAGATTATTTATCGCCAAATATGACCCCTTATATTGACAGAAGGACGATTACACTAAGGTCGTCGTGTTATTTCTTTTATTTCGTGGCATCTTCCACAATTTTAATGTGGACGGATATTTACATTATGATACTTCTTCATTTAATTGTTACATTGTCTGGTCCAAACCTAGTTTATGTTTAACACTGAATCAGCTAAGGATATATTTCTTTTGATTTTCTTCTTCTGCCCTTGTTCTCCCATTGGGACGTAGGCCCTCAACCATCCCACACCAAGCCATCCCATCAATTGCTATCTCGTGCAGCTCCCTCCATGTCATCCCAATATTATTTATCTCTGTAATCTACTCCGTATGTTTTAGATCTTCTGCTATTTCGTGTGCCTTGATGTTTCCAGACAAGAGAGTGTCTAGTTGTATTGTCCCCATGTTTTCTCAGTGTGCGTCCTATCTTGTGGGTTCCAGACAAGAGAGTGTCTAGTTGTATTGTCCCCATGTTTTCTCAGTGTGCGTCCTATCTTGTAGATTCCAGACAAGAGAGTGTCTAGTTGTATTGTCCCCATGTTTTCTCAGTGTGCGTCCTATCTTGTGGGTTCCAGACAAGAGAGTGTCTAGTTGTATTGTCCCCATGTTTTCTCAGTGTGCGTCCTATCTTGTGGGTTCCAGACAAGAGAGTGTCTAGTTGTATTGTCCCCATGTTTTCTCAGTGTGCGTCCTATCCAATGCTAGCGTTTTTTCCTCAACTCTTGATTCACTAGAATGTGTTTAGTTCTCTCCACGAGCTCTACATTGGCAATTCTGTCCTACCATTTCAGTCCCACTTAAGAACATGTTTTTGGCTTTCAAGAAGTTGTGCACAAGGACCTGAAATCGCTCAGTTTACAGACATGGGGAGATGGCAGACTAAGAAATGAACACACTAGTCGAGTGGTTCAACCACATCATTCAAAGCGGCACCATTAAGTAGCAAAGGCAAGAGGGTTAACTTCATTGCATCGGATTTTATCCCATTTAGCTCGATCTCTCCGCTGGGCGGCCTGATGAATGCGTGGTCCAGAGCACGAACTCTGTATCTCCAGCGACGACCCACAGGAGTCTTCGAGAAAACTGCACTCGTGAGCCGCCGGATCGAACCCACAACCTTCTGAGGGCGATGCAGGGTAGCTTAACCACTTCGGAGGGCGAGGAGAGGTTTAACCACTTCAGAGGACGAGGCAGGCGGTTTAACCACTTCGGAGGGCGAGGCAGGGGGCTTAACCACTTCGAAGGGCGAGGCAGGCGGTTTAACCACTTCACCAATAACACCCCTCTTTTCCTACAGGTGTAAATGAATAGTTAAATGTTCGCTTACTCGTGTATCATCAACGTGATTGTCTCCTGGTGTTCACACGTGAACGGAGAGGTGAAGAAAATACGCAGGCGCTAGATAGGCCATACAATGTGAACATACGAGAATAGTCTAACTAGAAGGGTCTTTGTCTGGAATCCACAGAGCATAAGCAAGAGAGGAAGACCTAAACAACTCACGAGAAAGAGAAGAAGAAACATAAATAAATAATATGGGAGAACACAGACGGAGATGCATGGGATAGCTAAGGATGGGAGGGCTTGGGGGGTGAGTTGGTTGAGGGCCCTTGACCCAATGGGGGATACATTGTGAAAGAAGAAGAATATATATTCATAAACCCGCGAATGCAAGTATTTTCAGCAATGATACATGTAACCAAAACAAAACAAAAAATGGCAACAATTTTATTGCAGCCGAACTAGATGAAGCAGCCCAAAACATTGCATCACTAAATTATTAGAGTACAAACTCCAGAATTTAAGAGATTACATCTTGAGCTTAGTACTCCTTCAGTGTCACCTCTTGGCTTTGTATCTGGTTGTGTTTCCTGTCTTCATACGAACCCACTGAGGGATTGGTCTGTGTTGCCTCATCTAGCGAGCAAGCTTGCTTTTTATTTTCAATGTTTTGTGGGTTCCCATTTCCCACTCCTTTCTGATCTGCAGATCAAAAGAAAATGCAACTATACAATACTTACAGGTTTGATGCTGGCGATAGTTTCACGGAATCCAACAGAGCTGATTTTGAGGTTGAGATCCGCCCTTTATTAAGATTTGTTATCTCCCATTACAATTCGGGAATTTCCCATCAGCTACATGCTGACAATAATATTAGATATGCAGATGATACAGTATTGATTGCAGACAATGCACAAGATCTACAACAATTAGTAGATGCGGTTGTTGTACACAGTGAGCAGCTGGGGTTGGAATTAAATTGTAAGAAGACACAGGTTATGGTCGCCACTATGAAGAACGTAGTACCACAATGTAATATACAAGTCTTCTTCTTCTTCAGCGTTCCGAGCCATTGAGGTTCTTTGCTGCAAATAGAATCCGTCTCCATTCGTCTCTCTGGTGGACCTTCTCTTGCCAGTCCAAGTGCTTGTAGGTCTGTACATGTATTATCTCTCCACCGCCTTCTTGGTCTACCTCGGGGTCTACGGTCATTTATTTCCTGAGTGTAAGCGAGTTTTGTTTACCTATTATCTTCCATTCTTTCTATATGCCCCAGCCATTGTAGTCTATTAGCCTTCATGATACCAGTGATTAGCGGGGACTTAAACAGATCATAAATGTCTTTGTTACTTCTTCTTTTCCACTCTCCACTTTGTGTATCCCTAATGGGTCCAAAGATGCGTCTTAAAATTTTGTTCTCAAAGGTTTGTAACAAGGCTTCGTCTCCTTTCGTTGTACTCCAGGTTTCAGAGCCATACAGCACAACTGGTCTGATCAGTGTTTTGTATATTGTGATTTTGGTGTTACGAGATAGCGCCTTTGATTTTAGTAGATGTTGTAGTGCATAGTATATCTTATTTCCAGAGTTGATTCTAGTTTGTATTTCTTCCCTTATGATGTTGGAGCAGTTGAAGATCGTACCCAGGTATTTGTATGTTTCCGTTCTTTTAATGGTCATATTATCTATTTGTATGTGGCCAGAGTTTCTAGCCATTCCGTCTCTTGAAATTACCATATATTCTGTCTTCTCTTGGTTGATAACCAGCCCCATCTGTTGGGCTTTTTCCTTTAAGTGAGTCAATATTTCCAATGTCTTTTGTTCACTTTGCCCTATAATATCTATATCATCTGCATAACCAAGCAGCTTGGATGTTCCTCCAATATCACATTCCTCCTTTACCTTCCTTACAACTTTCTCTAGAGCCAGATTGAAGAGTAGCGGCGATAGTGTATCACCCTGTTTCAAGCCAGATGTTATTTGGAAGGGGTCTGATTTCCTGCCTTTATATGTTACTATATTATAAGTAATATACAAGTAATATACAAGTAAATGGGAATATTCTTCAACAAGTGAATCGGTACAATTATCTCGGAACAGTCATAACATCTGATAGGAGATGCCTTGAGGAGATTAGAACAAGAATCGCCATGGCGAAAATAGTCTGTAGCAAGATGAAAACCATTCTGACCAATAAAAAGATGTCAATTGAAACGAGAAAAAGAGTGTTGAGGGGATACATAGAGCCTGTTCTGTTGTCAACTGTCATTTACTGCCAATATAGTACCTTGCAGTGTATGGCAGAGCCTGAGGAATAAAGGCTAGTGCTGTTCTGTTGTATGGATGTGAAACTTGAACAATGTGCAGTCAAGTTGAAAAACATCTGATAGCTGCAGAAATGTGGTTTCTGAGGAAAATGCAAAGAATACCATGGACAGACAGAAAAACCAATGACCAGGTACTACAGGAGACAAATGAAAATCGTAAATTAATTAGAGAAATCAGACGTAGACAGTCAAAATGTTTTGGACATGTTATGAGAAGAAATGGATTGGAGAACTTAGTGACAACTGGCAAGATCGAAGGGAACAGACCAAGAGGAAGAACGAGAGGCAAATACCTGTATGGCTTGGCCACATGGCATGGACGAGACAGGAACACTGAGCTGATCCACGACGCTGGTGATCGAGTGAAATGGCGAGTTATGACCTCCCACGCTTTCCGGCATGGCACATGATTGATTGATTGACACGCGTCATCTATGGTTTGTAATTCAATAACGCAGTATATTGGATTTATGCAACATAATTTGTTGATGATTTAGGTGATACCAGCACGCAAAAGCCAAATTGCAAAGGGCCAAGCTGCAGGCTAGACGGAAAAGCTGGCAGGAGAAAACAAAGTCACTGAACTTTGAAAAAGACACAAGGAAGTAGTGGAAGCTAATAAAACAACTTAACGATGAGGGCACAGGGAGACACTCAAAAATTTCAATACATAAAGACGGAAACATCTTAACAGGAAAGCAAGCAGCTGACCATTTTGCGGACCCATTCGCACAAGATAACAATATCTAAATTAGTCCAGAGAAACAACAAGAGATTCGAGAGAAATGGCAACATACAGGACAGAATGACATACTACATGAGGTCATGGAGGCATCTATCACAATCAGCGAACTGGAGCTAGCCATATCAAAATTGAAAATGAGAAAGTCACCAGGAGCTGATGGCATCTCCAATGAAATGATCAGGAAGCTAGGAACAGAAGCCAAAGCAAAGCTATTGGAGATCTTCAATAACACCTGAGCCTTAGGCAGTGTTCCACAAGTCTGGAGAGAAGCAACCATGATGCCCCTCCTAAAATCAGGGAAAGACAGTTCCATTGCCTCCAGCTACAGACCAATTAGCCTCACCAGCTGTCTCTGCAAAACAATGGAGCGCATCATTAATCACAGACTACAGTGGTACATTGAAAGTGAAAACATCCTTGTGCCACAACAGGCTGGCTTTAGGCAGTGCTACTCTACGGAAGATCAGACAACCTACCTCTCTC
This sequence comes from Cepaea hortensis, assembly GCA_963921405.1. Taxonomy (NCBI): domain Eukaryota; kingdom Metazoa; phylum Mollusca; class Gastropoda; order Stylommatophora; family Helicidae; genus Cepaea; species Cepaea hortensis. The sequence goes on along the minus strand of OY992885.1, from coordinate 96,689,866 downwards.
AAGAAGTTGAGGATGCATTCCAAGAGAAGAAGCTGGTGCTTGCGGCATGGATAGATCTAAAGAAAACTTTGACAAAGTCTGGAAAGAAGGTCTGATGAAGAAACTGAGAAACTGCAAAGTTAATGGAAGAATGTACAAATGGGTGAAAGCATACTTGCACAACAGAAGAGCCCGTGTACAGATAGACGGACTCAAGAGCAATTGCGTCACGGTGTTCCCAAGCAGCATACATAAAATGTGCATAAAAACGCATGATTAAAACATGCCTAAAGACCTAACTTGAACATATGCATAGCATGATAGTCTTACTTGTTAGTAAGCATGATATAGTAATACAACTATGCAGACAAGTGAGAAAATCCTAACTCTCCTTGAAAGTAACGAGAGTCAGACCGTCGACTGAAAGTCAGTACCTCTAATAGACTGTTTAATAGTTACTGAGAAATAACATTCATAGGGAATTCTAGGCAGCATAAGAATAAGATCCCTTTATAATGAAAGTATACATTGAGATCGTTTATACATGTTCTTAATTCTGAAGTTATCTGATTTGAACCCTTCCAAGCCCAGCCTACTTATAATGTTTCTCAACTAGTCTTATCTGTTCTGGCGGCGCGTGGTAGTCATGTGTTTTTCCCGGCCCAGCCGTGGTGTCCGTCCTTTCATTATCAGTCTGACACTTCGCCCTTTTACGGGTACATGCTTTTATTCAACCGCTGGTCTGGATTCCACCGTCGCAGAATTATAATGTCTAGTCACGTGCCTGTCTCCCGTCTGCGTGGGTCATTTCACACTCCATTCACTCGCTGGACTTGGCATGTTATCAGCGTGACGTCCCTATGCCGACTACTTTCTCCGCGAACCTGTATGTTGTTACACGCCTTGTTCCCCCTTAGCAAGCAGACAGTGGTCGCTGTTTACTTGCTGTCTTTGTGAGCAATCTTACGTCAGGGTTAGAGGGTGGTCGTGTACAATGGCGCATAATACTGTTTAGAATACCGCCTATTCTTATGTATATCCCTCCTCTTTTTTTTATAATGAGAGGCAGTATGGAGAAATTGCGGCGTTTTATGACATATTCTGACGATCCCGTATTACTATCAGAAAGCGAGCAAGAGCTACACAACCTAGTGGAACAAGTAAACAGGCATAGTGCAGAATGTGGCTTAGATAATAACAATTTTACCTACTGTTGGACATGTAATAGCAGATGATGGCAAAAGTAAAATATAAATAAAAAGAGAATAGGAATGGCTAAAACTGCTTTCAGTAGCATGCAATCAGTATTAGCATTGTCACAGAATGCCGCGAGTTTCACCAGAATACCTCTCCACATGAAAGTATTCATTAAGAAAGGAAGGAAAAACTAGAGGAATGAAATCACGCTTCTCAGCGGCTATCCATATATGACACCAAATCGCAAGCCATTGTACAAGGCCACCCTCTACCTAGCAGCGACGTAAGATTGCACACGAAGGCGGCAGTAATAAAAACGGCCCGCGGTCACAGGTGTGATGACCAGTCGCTCAGAAATAATTTATGACAGACAGGCTGTGAGATAATTCAGTCTGTACCATAAGAGGTGTGAAGTGTTGGGTTAGATAAGAAACGCCAGGAAACTGCGAAGTGTCAGGACCCTACGTGCGGCTGACCGCAGAGACTGAATAACATGTGAAAC
>OY992885.1:95845688-95960688 GCA_963921405.1 Cepaea hortensis | reverse complement strand
TCCCTCCTCCACCTCCCTCTTCCTCCTCCCTCCTCCATTTACCCAAGACAGACAGACATACAGATAGTCGGGAACGGGATCTTATATGACTACTTATATGATTTAAATGAGATGCTCTCCACCATGGGCTGGGCCGGGTCAGACAGACAGACAGACAGACAGACAGATAGATAGACAGACAGACAGACAGACAGTCGGGAACGGGAGCTTATATGACTACTTATATGAATTAAATGAGATGCTCCCCACCAGAGTCTGGGCGAAGCCGGGCCGTGTCAACTAGTAGTTAATAAATGATGAAAAAAAAGATGTCATTGCCTTTCATGAGTGTAATATTTTTTACTTGTCATAGTCAATTAGTTTAATCAAAAGTACCCTAGTTAAAATTAGGTTAACTGAGAGAGGAGAGGCAAGGAACCACCAAAAGGGGATTTTGGGTATAAAAGGGGAACCATTGGCAACTTTTCAAATATCTACACATGATGATGTTTCTATAATACTTTTGACACTAAACAATACCCTGGCCCTTTTAACAATCAGCGGTCAGTTTTACCCACACCCCCAAAATTATGGGTTTTGAGACCAGTGGAACAAATATCTATACATTACGCTGTGCACCGCAGAGCGCCATAATTTATTACAGTTTTCGTTTGAAGATAGAACATGGGTAACTATACAACACCCACCAAGACACACCACCCCTCTTAAGTCGTTGAGGACACGCCCGTTTTATATATTTATATACACATATGTTGTACTATCGTCCCTCTTACACACCGAGCTTTTCTAAACCAGTATAACGTCACCACCACACACCTCCTCATTTAAATATGTTCAATACTCATTGTATTGTTTACCTATATATGTTTTCTCGCTATTAAATGTATATACATTCTTTCAATCGTTTTGTTATTTCAGTGCTTTATGTTTTATGTTGTACACTAGACTACCTCTTACTTACACACCAAGTGGTCACTAGACCACGAAACCCAGCAGCCCACCACGTCCATCAGTCCGCCGCGTCAACTTGACCACACCTACATTTTCAAAAAGAAATAGATAAAAAAAACCGATAATGGTCATCATGAGTTATCACCCCTTTGTGGAGGAAATCGATAACCCTGCGCCTCAACCTCCGCAAAAAACGAGCGGATAGGGCTCGTGTTATACTACTGCCCAGTTCCAGAGCGCTATGTATCGGCTCTGCAACTATGGAAGCCTCCTTGGATGGCGGGGAATGCCCACGGTCTGCCCCTGTCTTCCCTTGAATGCTGACCGTTATGTCTCTGGCTGTTCTGAATGGACCAGCTGGGACGGGGATAACACCTCAACAGTAAGAGCCGACCGTTCCACGAAACACCCAGAAAAGCGTACCAGTGACACAGAATGGAATATTGCTTGGCTAGCAAATCCCTTACGTGGAATGTCTGCAACGAAAACTCACTGTGTAGGCGTCATCTAAGGTGGAAAAAGCGTCCCAGTGGCACGGTATGGAATATTGCTTGGCTAGCAAAACCATTACGTGGAAAGTCTGAATCGAAAGGTCACTGTGTGGATGTTATCCGCAGGCTGATCTCTCCTGGTTTACGGAGGAACAGCCTGTGGTGGACGAGAGGCCCAATATACGGAAGTGAGGCTAAGCAAGACATGACGATTCCTTGGATTAGCGCAGTACCAGAGCGTTATGTGTTGGCCCTGCAATTATGGAAGCCTCCTTGGATGGCGGGTAATGCCCACGGTTTACCCTGTCTTCTCTTGAGGGCTGATAGTTATGTCTCTGGCGGATCTGAATGAACCAGCTGGGATGGGGATGACAACATAACAGTGAGACTTGAATGTCCTACGAAACACCCAGGAAGGTTAACCCGGTCAACAAATGCCCGCAGAAGTTGGATGTGTCGGCCGAAAGACGCAAATATCGCAGCTCTGCTGTAAAGTCACAACGCAATTACGTTAAAAAATATTCCGGATGTACTCACAAGAAGAAAAATACAAATACCCAGATGGCTCGGCCACGTAGTATGGTCGAGACAAGAACACTGAGCTTTTCCACGAATCTGGTAATCGAGTAAGATGGCAAAACATGACTGCCGTCGCTTATCCGCATGGCAGATGATGACTTAATGAATAGAGATGAACATGTTTCACATTTATACAAAGATGTCTATGTTTCACGTGTATACAGAAATGTCTATGATTTATGTGTATACAGAGAGTCCATGTTCCAAATGTATACAGAGATGTCCATGTTTAAAATGTATATAGAAATACCTATGTTTTACATTCTTCTTCTTCTTCCGTTCGCTTGAAACATGTCTATAACTGCAATGTTGTCGCTTGTATAAATTTAACTGTCTTTTTTAGTTCACACAGCGGCCCATAGAGTTTATCTTCCACTGTCGTCTCTCTAGGCCAGAAGGTTTGCCTAGATATGTTATATTTTGGGCAGTTTTGGAGTATTTGCTCTGCTGTCTGCGACGCCAATCCACATGTGCACATGGCTGTTTCACCAATCTTGAATTTTGTATACATGTGGTTGCGTAATCTATTGTGTCCTGTTCCGAGGCGAAGAATAATGACTTGTTCTGGTCTATCCATAACGTGGTAGTCATCTTGAGCAGGTTTTGGTGGCTTTCTGACTGATTTGATCATTCTTTTCTTTTGGTGGTATGTAACGGGAATATCAGGCTGTTCTTCTTTGGCTCCTCCCTTAGCCAATTGATCAGCTCTGTCGTTTCCGGGTACTCCACAGTGGGATGGTATCCACTGTATGGTGACCTTATGCTGACTGCTAAGTTCAGAAAGTAGTGTCCTTAGTACTGGCAATTTCCCAGACAGGAGCGCCTCGAGTACTGATTTTGCATCTGCCAATAGCACCACCGGTTGTGTACCATTGCTGGTATTTAGTAATTTCTCTGTTGCTATCTTGATTGCCTCAATTTCAGCATCATAGTTATGGCAGTACTTTCCTATCGGTTCTCTGGCTGTGTCCCTAGTATTATTTGGGTATTCTATGTACACTCCCGCTCCTCCATTTCGGACAGCATTTTGTGCTGACCCATCTGTGTAGACTCGATTCCAGAGGTCCTGTGGGTATTCTTCATCAAGGAAGCTGAGAGTGGCTGTTCTGCGCTGCACACTGTTCTGTTCTTCCTTGTCAAATATTCCTCTCACTTTTGTCTGGATTTGTAATTATAGTCTATGTTCATCTTTCCATGGAGTTCGCTCTGGAATAGTTGTTAGGGGGTTACCAACTATGGGCAGATCAGTGGTTTCTCTGCAGAGTCGTTTGGCCCAGTGGATAAAACTATTTGTTTTCAACGGCCCCATAGCTAGGTTTTCAAATCTGTTCTTCATAGGGTGGCTTGGCAAGCTGAGGAACTTTTCTGCTTGTATTAGCATTTTCGTATTTCTGCGCTCTCTCAGTGCTTGTGTCCTCCCCATCTTCTCCATTTCACTATAGGGGTTGATCTCATCCATTCTGTGGTGACTCTAAGTGCTTGATTTTTCACCTTGTCCAGCTCTTGTAGTGTGGTTTCTGATGCCGAACACCACGCAGTTGACCCATATTCCAGGTGTGGTCGTATGCTCTGTTGATAAACTTTGCTAAGTACTTTCCCACTGGCTGCCCATGTGGTTCCACTTAGCTTTCTCATGATGGCTATTTTCCTTCTGGCTTTTGTTACTGCTTTGTTGATGTGCTTTCTCAATGTCAGCCTGCCATCAAATGTTACTCCAAGGTATGTTGGTTCTTTATCTTCTCTTAGGGGTGTTCCATTTATCTGGATGATCCCTGCCTAATGTTTTGCATAGAGGGTAAATAGAGTGGTGCTGCACTTTTCAGTGTTTATGCTGACACACCATCTATTTGCCCATGCTACAAATGTATCTACAGCCCTTTGTAGCAATCTGGTGGCCACTGATGCATGTTCATTTGTGCTCCATAGAACCAGGTCATCGGCGTACATTGCCGCTTTAATTCCATGCGGTAGATTAGCAACGAGATCATTGATGACGATTAGAAAAAGCGTGGGGGACAAGACTCCGCCCTGGGGAACACCATGACGCAGTAGTACTTTCTTGCTCTTGAGTCCGTCTATCTGTACTCGGGCTCTTCTGTTGTGCAAGTATGCTTTCACTCATTTGTACATTCTTCCATTAACTTTGCAGTTTCTCAGTTTCTTCATCAGACCTTCTTTCCAGACTTTGTCAAAGGCTTTCTTCAGATCTATTCATGCCGCAAGCACCAGCTTCTTCTCTTGGAATGCATACTCAATTTCTTGAGAGAGGTAGGTTGTCTGATCTTCCATAGAGTAGCACTGTCTAAAGCCAGCCTGCTGTGGCACAAGGATGTTTTTACTTTCAATGTACCACTGCAGTCTGTGATTGATGATGCGCTCCAGTGTTTTGCAGAGACAGCTGGTGAGGCTAGAGGCAATGGAACTATTTTTCCCTGATTTTAGGAGGGGTATCATGATTGCTTCTCTCCAGGCTTGTGGAACACTGCCTAAGGTCCAACTATTATTGAAGATCTGCAACAGCTTTGCTTTGGCCTCTGTTCCTAGGTTCCTGATCATTTCATTGGAGATACCATCAGCTCCTGGTGACTTTCTCATTTTCAGTTTTGAGAAGGCTAGCTCCAGTTCGCTGATTGTGATGGGTGCCTTCAGAACCTCATGTACTATTTCCTTCTGTCCCCCTCTGCCGTGTGTCCACCTTGACGAGGTAGAGGGGCTTGCGCGTTCCAATGACCCCAAGAGCTATGCCGAAGGTAGCACAGCTACTGGTAGGGTCACCCATGTCGGGCAGGTCAAAGGAGAGGGACCAGACGAAGAGACACACAAACCGTGTGCCTTGTAGGTAGACTGGAGACAGTCAAAGGCTAGGGAAAGCACCCCGAATAAATGCTTGTCGAAATTGGATGTACTGAGCCACAGGCTTGACAAAGAAGTGCAACGTAACTTTATCATTTCATGAAGCCACAAATGAAAACTAATCGTTATGGTGCTAATCCCGCGAAGTCCCATCAGGCGGTGATAGTGCCGGGCCCCCTGCCTCGAGGGGGTCCACCCATGACTACTGGTGGTCACCTTCCCCTGTGCTGTGGAGTCAAGGCACAGAGGAGTAGGTTAAGAGCTTTTGACCAAACACCCGGGACACTCAACATACTACAGTGGAATGCCGACGGAGTTTATAACAAGAAAGTCTCCCTAACAAAGCGTCTTCATACACATAGAATAGATGTGGCATGCATTCAAGAGACACACCTCAACGCCGATCGCAAATTCTCAGTCAGAGGATACCAGGCCACACGTTTCGACCGCCAAGGACACAAAGGAGGAGTTCTAATACTTATACGAAATACAATACCTTGCAGCGAAGTATCTGTGATCTCTGACAACCAAACGGAAATTATAGGTGTTGATATAATGATAAAGGACGTGAAAATAAGAATTTACAAACTGTATAGCCCAGCAGATAAGGACCTTACACTCTCAAACATGAAAATAACTGACACAAACTGCATTATTGTAGGAGACTTTAATAGCCGTTCAGAAAGATGGGGATGCCCAGATAATTACAAAAGAGGAGACGAAGTGGAGGACTGGGAAATAGACTCAAATATCCATCTACTCAACAAAGGGGATGACACACCGAGCTTCTACTCCAGAAGATGGTTTACCACTTCTACTCAAGACTTAGCTTTCTGCACAGGAGACATCCTCCACAAAATCGATCGCCATGTGCTTGACCAATTAGCAGGTAGTGACCACAGACCAATCAAGCTTGTAATGAATATGGAGTATGTTCCAAAGCAAAAGCCTTTGCCCCGCTGGAATTAAAAACAAGCAGATTGGGACAGATTTGCCATACTAACAGACAAATATTCTGAAAACATCAATACACGATATGGCAACATGAAGCAAATGGTGGAAAGTCTAAACAGAGCAATAATACAGGCGGCCACTGAGTTTATTCCAAGAGGAGCGAGGACAAATTACAAACCATACTGGACTAAAGAACTACACATTTTGGAGGACAAAGTTGAAGATGCCAGGAAGACAGCAGAGAGAGGGAACAAACAACTGAAGCGAACATCTCTCTCAAAGCCATCTCAGCAAAATATAAGAGAACAGTAAATCAAACAACAAGAGATTGTTGGAGGGAAAAAAACAGAAAACCTGAATTTTGACAGGGATGGAAACAAACTATGGAAACTAGTGAAAGCCATGAACAATGAAGGACCTAGAAACAAACAAATAACAATTAAACAAGGAAATGCCTTGCTTACAGGAAAAAAGGCTGCAAATGCACTAATGGAACACTATGCCAGTGCAAACTACATTGATATTACAACTGAACAGAAGAAAGCAATCAAAGACAAACAGTTACATCATAGTAATACAGAGACAGCACCAGAATATATTATGGAAAATCTAACAATGGAAGAAATGGAACAGGCAATGAATACCCTAAAAAAGAAGTAATCACCAGGAAAGGATGGAATCACAAATGAAATGCTAATAGGAATAGGCACTAAGGCAAAAAAGAAACTACTAGCAGTCCTAAATCACAGCTGGAAGAGAGGAATAGTCCCACAGGCATGGAAGGAAGCTATACTAATACCAGTCCCAAAGAAAGGAAAAGACCTGGAAGAACCAAATGGCTATCGACCTATCAGTCTACTTAGCTGTGTAGGAAAATTAATGGAACGCATTATCAATGGCAGGCTAACATGGCATCTGGAAGAAAACCAACTCTTAACACCACACCAAGCAGGATTCAGAAAGTACAGATCCACTGAAGATCAAATAACCTATATAGCTCAGGAAATAGAGGATGCCTTCCAAGAGAAAAAGCACATACTAGCAGTCTGGATAAATTTAGAAAAAGCATTTGATAAAGTATGGAAGGAAGGACTGAAAGTAAAGCTGCAAAAAATGCATGTTTGTGGGAAAATGTATAAATGGATCAACCACTACCTTGAGAACAGAACTGCCAGGACAAAAGTACAAGGACAAACAAGCAAAATGATGCTGTTAGAGCAAGGTGTCCCCCAAGAAGGAGTTCTTTCACCAACATTATTCCTAGCATTTATAAATGACATCACGGAAAATTTTCCAGCCAGAGTACACACATCCTCCTTTGCAGATGACCTAGCCATATGGACATCTGAAGAATATATTAGTACACCTAACAGCAGAATACAGCAAGCCTTATTAGCGCTAGAGGACTGGTCAAAATCATGGCTAGTGAAGATAAGTGAGGAGAAAACAACATGCACTGTGTTCTCCCTCTCGAATAAAACTCATCAACCTAAGCTGGTATTGAATGGAAAAATATTGCGCAATGAAGAAAATCCAAACTATCTAGGAGTCACCTTTGATCGTCGCCTGACATGGAAGAAACAGGTTGAGAAAAATCGAACATGAGCAAGGCAAAGAATGTCAATCATGAAAAAGCTTGCTGGTACAACGTGGGGAACAGATGAGAAAGTTCTCAAGAAGTTATATACTGGACGGGTGAGGCCAGTACTGGAATATGGCATTGCAGCTTGGGCAACAGCAGCTAAGTCAAACTTTAACAAAATAAGTAAAGTCCAAAATCAAGGAATGCGAATCATAACTGGAAGCCTGAAGACAACGCCTATTAATAAATTAGAAAACATCACTTGTTTACAACCAATGCAGGATAGAAGAGATAGCAGAGCCTAGCAACAAGCAGAAAAATTTAGAAGATTGACAGACCACCCTATGTATAGCAGGTTTAATGGTTTTGGAAAGGGAAGACTGAAGCGTAGCAACTTTGTAGAAACTGCAAAACGAAAAATTAGGGCAGATCTTATTCTTAACATATCAACAGTAAAACCAATTTACAATGCACACAAGTTCCCAGCTTGGAGACAGCACCAACTGCCTGAGATGATAGAAAACATTCCTGGTATTGAGAAAAAGAACACTCAGAATGAAACCGAAAGAAGAAAAATAACCCTCAACCACATAAAAGAACATTACCCAAGCAGCAATTGGACCCATGCATATACAGATGGATCAGCCAAAGATTCAATTAAAAATGGAGGAGGAGGAATTCTCCTTAATTTAAAAAAATGGAGTGATAAAAACACAGTCAGTGGCAACTGGAAAATTTTCAAGTAACTTCAAAGCGGAGGTAGAGGCTTTGAAAACTGCAGCAGAAATGCTCTTGATGGAGGAAAATAAAGAGAAGCAAATAGCTATCTTCACAGATGCAAAGTCAGCTGTCTCAATACTGAGGAGCAAAAACAGCACAGAACTAGCTGACTTAAGAGCAGCACTCCATGGTCTATGCCAGAAGTCCAAAAAAAAAAATTTGTAATACAGTGGATCCCATCACATTGCAGTATACCTGGAAATGAAGAGGCTGACAGACTAGCAAAAGAGGTTGGACGACTACCACAGCCTGATGTAGACATAACTTATAATGAGGCAAAGAGGTTTATAAAAAGCACCTATAGAACTAAATTTGAATCAGAGCATCCAGGCCACCAGAAGGATGATGCATATTACAAACTCGACCGAAGAGAACAAGTAGCAATCTTCAGACTCCGCACAGGACATAACAGGCTGAAATACCACTTGTTCAATAAACTAAAGATAGGAGACAGCGATGAATGTAATTGTGGAACTGGTAAAATGACAGCTAAACATTTGCTGCAGGAGTGCCCAATATATGCAGAACAGAGAAAGATATTTTGGCCCACACCTGCTTCATTTGAGGACAAGCTCTATAGAGATATCAACAAGCTCAAGTTGACTGCATCTTACTTCAACTACATTCAGGTTGACATTTAAAGGTAAAAGAAGAAGTATTTAGACTGCCACACATCATACCGCAGGTATGTCGGTTACAAAAGCGTCCCAGATGCATGAAATGGAATATTGCTTGGATAGCAAATCCATTACGTGGAGAGTCCGAATCGAAAGCTCACTGTGTGGATGTCATCTGCAGACTACATTCTTCTGGTTTCCGGAAGAACAGCCTATGGTGAACGGAAGGCCCAATATACGGAAGTAAGGCTGAACAGCCATGTGCTGGACGTGACGATTCCTTGGGTGAGCCCAGTACCAGAGCGCCGTGTGTCGGCTCTGCAAGTATGGAAGCCTCCTTGGATGGCGGGGTATGCCCATGGTCTGCCCCTGCCTTCCCTTGAGGGCTGACCAGGATGTCTTTGGCTGTTCTATATGGGCCAGCTGGGATGGGGGATAAAACCACAACAGTGAGAATCAAACGTCCTAAGAAACCACCGGGAAGGATAACCCAGTCAACAAATGCTCGCAGAAGTCGGATGTGTTGGCCTAACGGCGCAAGAACGCAGCTCTGCTGTAAACAGGCACAACGCAGTCAAATCCGAAAAAAAAGAAACTCCGGATGAACGCAGAAGAAGAAGAATTTCATTCTGTCCTATATTTTGCCGTTTCTCTCGAATCTCTTGTTGTTTCTCTGGACTAATTTCGATATTGTTATCTTGTGCGATTGAGTCTGCAAAATGGTCAGCTGCTTGCTTTCTTGTTAAGATATTTCCATCTTTATGTAGTGCAATTTTTGAGTTTCTCCCTGTGCCCTCATCGTTAAGTTGTTTTATTAGCTTTCACAATTTCTTTGTGTCTCTTTCAAAGTTCAGAGACTCCGTTTTCTCCTGCCAGCTTTCCCGTTTAGCCTGCAGCTTGGCCCTTTGAAATTTGGCTTTTGCGTGCTGGAATTTATTGTGGTGCTCATGGCTGGGTGTGGCCTCTGCTTGATTTCTACACACTTCCACATCATTATGCAACTGTTCAAGTTCACTACTCCAGTAGGGTTTATATTGTTTACAGGCTCCTCTTGGTACTGTTTCTCGCGCTGCCTGTAGAATGTATTTCCCAAACTCTTCAACTACTTTATTTATGTCTTTCTCAGTGTTCAGGTTTCTAACCAGTATGCTGGTGCGATTCTTGTACATTGCCCAGTCTGCTTTCTTGTAGTTCCAACTCGAGAGAGTGCTGCTTTCACTTACAAGCTCATTTTCTACAGATAGAAAGACTGGCCGATGGTCACTGCCACCAAGTTGTTTCCCAACAATTCGTGTAATGTTCCACTCCAGGTCTGGTGAATGAAAACCCAGGTCAGGTGTAGTTGTAGTGTGCTATGATCTCGAGTAGAAAGTATGTGGGTCGGACGGCTTGTTAATCAAGATGAATCTATTCTCATCCTGCCAGTCTTCCAGTCTCTCTCCTCTCTGGTCCATGTGATCATAGCCCCAGCTCTGCTAGTGGCTGTTGAAATCGCCACACACAATCATTTTTTTCTGTTAATGGCAGTGTGTCCAGTGCCTGTGGGCGGTCACTTGGACAGTAGTAATTGATCAGATGTAGGTCTGTATTGCCTGTCTTAAGTTTGAGTGTCTGATACTCAGCCCCTTCCATGTAGACTTCTATTTGGGAAGCAGTGATGTTATGTTTTACAAGGGTCAGTATCCCACCTTGTCGCCTGTCCTTTCCGTCAGATCGGTAACACTGGTAGCCTCTGATTTTGAAGGCTATATTTTCGTTGAGGTGAGTTTCTTGCAAGCAACATACGCTTACTTTTTCTTGATCCAGGATGTTTTATAATTCTTCTTCTTCTGCGTTCATCCGGAGTTTCTTTTTTTTTTCGGACGTGACGGCGTTGTGCATCCGACTTCTGCGGGCATTTGTTGACCGGGTTAACCTTCCCGGTAGTTTTCTAATTGTATTTGTTTGTTGCTGACTCCCTCCACATTCCAGTGCATTATTTTAAGTCTTTGTTTAGTATGGCCAGCCGTTCTATTCTCAAGTCCCCTGGCTCCACAGGACATCTGAGAAGGACCTCCAGGGCCCGGCACTGCACCTGCATGGGGATCCAAAGCAGGGCGAGCACCATAACATTAAGCAGTAGTCGACATATTCCATTTTGCGTAAATGCGTGGCATCCTGATTTCTGCGGTGCGCCTCCTGGCTGGTTGCCTCCGACTTCAGCACCTTTCCTTTGCTAGAGCAGACTGTGGTCTCACTCGAGTTTAGATGTGTACGAGCGCACACACGTGTCTGCGCATGCATGTACGTGCATACACATCTAGAGCATACTGGTTATTTTTCGGCGCCAGAAACTCACCGTCGCCCCTTCTCCTGTTTGATGTTTTACATGTAGATAGAAATGTCTATGACCAGCCTGTAGATGTCTAAATTTTACATGTATACATATATGACCATTGTATGCAATGGCATGATCTCTGTGGATTAATATTCACTATAAACAACTGTAACATTGTCTTATACTCACTTCTTCGAGTGCTGCTGCCATTTCCCCTATTACTGTGTCCTGCCGTTTGTTCGTATCTTGGGATATCTTTTCTTTGTATTTCAAATCATGTGTCTGTTTCTCATAATCGGTTGATTTCTGTGGATAATTCACATGTCTATGTTTCACGTGTATACAGGGATGTCATTGTTTCACATGTATACAGAGATTTCCATGTTTCACATGTATATAGAGATGTCTATGCTTTACTTGTTATCTGAGATGTATGTTTTTCACATATATACACAGAGATTTCATGTTTCATATGTATAAAGAGATGTTCATGTTTCGCATGTATAAAGAGATATTAGTGTCTCGCATGTATAAAGAGATATTCATGTTTTACATGTATACAGATATGCTCACGCTTCTCAAGTATACAGAGATGGCCATGTTTCACAGAGATGCCCATATCCCGCGTGCATAAAGAGACGTCCATGTTTCACATGTGTATAGAGATGTCTATGCTTAACATGTTATCGGGGACGCAGAGGTGTTTTCAAGGCACCATGGCCAGGTTATATATTGGCCAAGACCTACTGACACGTCCTAGTCGTGCATCCTGGGCAATAGGTCCCTTCGGGGTCCTGGCTAACGTCAGTAGGATCGCTGACTCCTCCAAAGTCAGAGAGTATCTGCCTGCACGGCGAGGAACCACCAGTCTGCACTCCAATAAGCCAGACATGGGACAACGGATACTCACGCAAACCTCAGGTCCTGTATGACATCACACTGATGTTGGACAACAGGGTGTCTTCATCCGACATACAGGACTTCACGCTGGAATTCACAGCCAGCGAACACAAGCAAGCAATATGTTATCGGAGATGTCTATTTTGCACGTGCATACAGAGATGTCCATGTTTCACATTTATACAGAGATATTCATGTCTCGAATGTATAATGCGATGTTCATGTTTCACATTTATACAGAGATGTCCATGTTTCACATGGTACAGAGATATCTCTATTTCACATGCATACAGAGATGTCTATGTTTCACGTGTATAAAGAGATGTCTAATAGAGATAACCATGTTTCACATCTATACAAAGATGTCTATGTTTGAATTGTACACAGATATATATATATATACTTAACATTGGCACCTTGCCGTCTTGACAGACGATAGTTTGTGCTTTAAAAAGGCATAATAACTTTTAACTATGGCGGTAGCGAGTGTGACTGATAAGGCCAATTTGCGCTGTAAATGTCCGTTCACAGTGGGTGCATGTGAACACGTGGTCATTTCCACCATCATGCACCATCTTACGTCTCAAACGCTTGGTGTGTGACTTTTCTGCAATAATTTTCTCCTTTGACTTTATTCCATTTCTGATATTTGCCCTCCATGCAACACGTTCAGCGGCGACTTGCTCCCAATGTGCATTATCAATGCCTGTATCAATCATGTCCCGCTTACACACATCTTTGTATCGTAGTAGAGGCCGACCCTGAGATCTCTTACCCATCTGTAATTCACCAAAAAAGATATCCTTTGGTATTCTACCATCATCCATCCGCCTAAGATGTCCTATCCATCTAAGTCTACGAAGACTGAGCATGGAATAAACTGTCACACAACCTGATCTTTCCAATACTTCAGTATTTGTGATTTTGTCTTGCCACTTAATACCAAGAATTCTTCGCAGACACCGCATATGAAAGCTGTTTAAATTGTTCTCTTGGTGTGAGTAAGTTGTCCAGGTTTCACTGCCATAGAGAAGAGTACTTATATATATATATATATATATATATATATATATATATATATATATATATATATATATATATATATATATATATATATATATATATATATATATATATATATCTTCTTCTTCTTCTTCTTCTTCAGCGTTCCGAGCCATTGAGGTTCTTTGCTGCAAATACAATCCGTCTCCATTCGTCTCTCTGGTGGACCTTCTCTTGCCAGTCGTTGATTCCAAGTGCTTGTAGGTCTGTACATGTATTATCTCTCCACCGCCTTCTTGGTCTACCTCGGGGTATATATATATATATAATGCGTATACATGGATGTCCATGTTTCACATGTATAAAGAGATGTCTATGCTTAATGTGTTATCGGATATGTATGTTTTTCACATGTATACAGAGATGTCCATGTTTCACATCAATACAAAGATATTCATGTCTCGCATGTATAAAGAGATATTTATGCTTCACATGTATATAGATATGTTCATGTTTCTCAAATATACGGAGATGCCTATGTTTTACAGAGATGTCCATATCCCACGTGCATAAAGCGATGTCTATGTTTAACATGTATATAGAGATGTCCATGTTTCAAATGTGTACAGAGATGTCCACGTGTCAAATGTGTACAAAGATGTCCATGTTTCCCATGTATACAGAGATGTCTTTGTTTCCCATGCATACAGAGATGTCCATGCTTCACATAAAAAGATATCCATGTTTCACTTTGTCACGGATTTTGTCTTTTCCAGAATACTGGATGCAGTGGCTGTGGTACAAAATTGCATACATAACATTGGTGCAGAGGCTCGTACAATACGTGACAATTTCAGGATACTGCTGCACACAAACCACAGAACAACTTCATCGTCTTTGGTCCACACATGAAATTTTATTGTTACACAGCTCTCACTCTTGACTTTCATACGCCGCCGGCTGCTCGCCTTTCTCGTGTTCCACGCATGACCAGCACACGCACTGTTGATAAATATTATTCATTGTAAATTTAATCGTTCTAAAGGATCTGGGTTGTTGTCAGGGTCTTAAACTTGGCTCGCTAACCTAACACATGTGAGACAGTACAAGTACAACGTGATTTGACGTAAGACTCAACGACACAGCGTTCAATGGATTTATTCACAGATTAAATACATTACGATGATCACAACAATATATACGTGATACTTCAATACACTTACATCCACAATACAGCTCACAAGTCTAACTCTCAAGATGTCCAGACACTCGACTTTCAAGCACAGAAAACCACACAACGCCTTTCTCTCATCATACGTCTGTCCGAGTCGAAGTCCCAGAGCTGTCTGCCGCTAGTTAGCAACTTGCCTCCCGCCTCAGGTGGCTTCACGAGGCATGCGTGCGTCTAGCGTCGTCCTGGCCTGACCGCTGGTCGTTCGTCAGCCAGCAATCTTGCAGGCCGATAACTACTACTCGCCTGGCGGCGTAACGAAGTTGCTGCATCCCTGCTGGGAGCTAAGTCGCCTGGCGGGCGTAACGATGTCACTGCATCACTGTACCCTTTCTGGACTCTGACACGCTCCCCCGGCAAATTCATGAAAGATGTCATCTTTCATGTATAATATATGTACATACTGGGTTAATATTCTAACCTTTTCAGAGTCTACCCTTCTGTTGTTATATACATTGGTATCAAAATACAAATAAATACACATATGCCATAGAAATATATAAGCAATGGAAGTTGCATTCAACGACATGTGGTGTTCAACCTTTAACACATGTCAGGTTTCATCCTCTCGATGGCTGATTACCTCAATTGCATTAATGACCCAGTCAGATCGGTAGTACCAGCTTCACGCATCTACCTCGCAGCTTACAAAAAAAAAACGTAATAATATGGCTCTTGAAACAAAAACCATCTAGCTAGACTGAAATACGGCTTTATATAAGTCGCATAAAACGCTCAAACCCTGACCTTATTTGGCCAGTAGCTCTTGTGTTGGTCTGCAATGTCGGCAAACCTCTGCCATGCCCAGTAGATGGCTACCTGTTGTGTCAATAATCTGGCAACACTTGCCTATTTATACACAACACATTACTGAATATACATTTCGAATTATGGCCCTTTGTGTAATGATGTCATAACAAAATAATGAAAGGGGAATAATTTCAACATTAATGAAATACAATAATTTACAATAATTATCCTATTTCTTAGCGTCATCGCTTGACGTTTCTTCATATTAACGAGAAAAAGTCGGTAATATGAATACATTAATCAAGATATGATTCTAAGATTACACTACATAAATATATAAACACACAATTCGTGTATTTAACTTTGTTGATTCCTAAAGATGTTAGAATCGTCATAGCTTTTTAAACTTGTATTTGTCGTCTGCTAATTTTGCTCTAAATTTCTAACTAATCCGGAAGTACACACGAATACTAAAATCAGCTGATGTTGAAGCTTGCAGAACACACTTGTTCCGGTCTGATGTAGTTACGGAAAGTACAATGTTCTCACAGTTCATGTGTTGGATGTTTCACTACAAAACCTTCTGGATTACGATTGACTGTTCATGTGTTGGATGTTACACTACCGAACATTATGGCTTTCGGTTAACTGCAATGGTGTAGCTGTCAATGTTTAGTTTACACGTTCATACACGTCTCTAAAATATCCCTGGAATGTTCCACACGCAGATGTCACTATCAAATTGGATAGTTCGCTTACGGTAAGTTTTGTAGCGAATGTGACACTGTTCTTGTTCGTGATATATACAATTAATAAAGTTCGCTTTCTACCACACACTACACAATTATACACGACAATCACTACATGAATTAGTAAAATAAGAACACTATATATATTGGGAGTAACCCCTATCACATCATTGTAGACATCACACAGCTTTTTGTGAATGAAAAAAATATATTCACTGATAAATGGCTGTGTCGGTCTGAGTGTATTTGTACACACTGCACTCAGACATTGGTGCTTACTGGGTCGGTCGGACAACGGGACAAAAGATCGGCAATTGAGTTGGTTCTGCCTGGAATATGTCGAACCTCAAAGCTATAATCTTGAAGTTTAAGAGACCAGCGCGCTACCATATGGTTTGAAGGTACACCTGAATTTATAAAACTCAACGGGCTGCTGTCAGATTCCACGATGAAATGGCGTCCTAGAAGAAATCTGGATAATTTAGTTATACCCACCACTAAAGCTAGGGCTTCTAACTGAGGTATAGACCACGCCCGTTCTCTGGGTTTTAGTTTCCTTGATACGAGGTACACGGGATGGAGGATGTTATTGTACTCTTGCAACAAGACTGCTCCAATCGCCACGGAGCTAGCATCTGTACGCAATCTGAAAGGTAAATGGAGATTGGGCAATTTCAGGATGAGATTATTTGAACTATTATCAGAAAAACATGCTATTACTTTATTGAATGCAATTTTTAGGCATTCATTGTTTACAATTTTATCTGGTTTATCTTTGGTTAGTAAATTAGTAAACATTTCGGTCAGTTCGGAAAAATCAGGAATGAACTGCCGGTAATAATTTATCAATCCCAACAAACTTCTGACTTGTTTTTTTGTAGTCGGAAGTGAGAGTTTTAGTATCTTGGACACAATGTTATCGTCTGTCGTGACAAAGCCATTGGATATTTTGTACCCCAAGAAGGATATTTCCTGGTAGGCTATGTCTACTTTCGCAGGCTTTACCGTCAGTCCGTGCTGTCTAATACGTTCAAATGTCTGTTCTAACGTCTTAATGTGCTCTGTCATTGTCTCTGTGTGAACACAGATGTCGTCTATGTAGCAGATTATGTTAGGAATATCTACTAGGAGAAGTCGTGTCATACGTACGAATGTGGCAGGGGCATTGACAAGCCCAAATGGAAGTTTGCACCATTCGTACAGTCCCCAAGGTGTGGCAAATGCTGTCAGATGTCTGCTCTGTTCGTCTACTGCTATTTGCCAATATCCTTTCGTCATATCTATCTTCGTAAAGAACCTAGCGTCTGTCAGTTCTGTCAGAAGATCGTCAGAGTTAGCCATTGGCTCAAGATCTAGAACAGTTATTTTATTGAGCTTTCGATAGTCGAATACACAGTCTTATTGTATTGTCCTTTTTGCGTACTATGACCATTGGAGATGAGAAGTCTGATTGGGATCGTCTTATGATGTTGTTTTTCTCTAAGTTGATGATCTCCTGATGCAAATGTTCTTTGTAATGTAATGGGATGGTGTATGGTCTGCATCTTATGGGTGTGTTTGATGTGAGTGTGATGTGATGCTGCACTAATTCTGTTTGTCCTGGGTTGTTGGAAAAGATGGTGTTGTACTGTTGTATAAGCTGTTTGCAACTGTTTGTCTCTGCTTGAGTTAACTTCCGGTTGATTTTGATCTCCTTCAAGCAGTTTGTCGTGTCTAATGCAGGTGTTGGAATCTCGTCACTAGCATCGTCATCTTTGTGATCTTTTATCACTGTACAAGCTGTCGTATCGTCTTGTTCGTTGTCTCTGTTGTGGTAGGGTCTTAGCATATTTATGTGAAATATTTTGTGTTTGTCTTTTATTTGGATTTCGTAGTCTATAGGTGAAATCTGTCTCGTCACTTTAAAAGGTCCCTGCCAAGAATCAGTCAATAAGTGTCTGTAACTAGGTAGTAGAAGAAGAACGTCCTGTCCAGGTGTCAACGTTATTGTCCTGTTACCTTTGTCAGCATACTGTCTGTAAGTAGCACCAGATAATTTTAGTGCATTCTTTGCAATAATACAAGATTTGATGATTCTTTCACGCAATGATGTAACATATACGTATGATGATATGGGTTTAAGTACTGGAGTAGAGTCAGTTAACATTTGGTGATAAATAGTCAATGGGCCACGTGGTTTGGCACCATAGATAAGTTCAAAAGGAGAGAAACCGGTACTAGAATGTGGTACCTCGCGATAAGCAAAGAGAATAGCTGGTAGATATAAATCCCAGTTATTGGGGTGCTCTTGGGTTAGTTTTGCAAGCATGTGCTTTAGATCCCCGTTAAATTTTTCTATTACTCCACTAGAGTGAGGATGGTACGGGGAATTGAAACATTGCTTCACTCCCAACATTTTGGTGAAAGCTTGGGTAGATGCGGCGATAAACTGAGTGCCCCTATCAGATTGGATAGTATCTGGAAAACCTATCCGAGAAAATATATGGAAGAAAACTTCCATTATATCATTGGCAGTTATGTTCTTTAGCGGAATAGCTTCTGGCCAGCGACTACATTGATCAATGACAGTTAGAATATATTTATTCCCTCTAGTTGTTGTATGATTAAGAGGGCCCACTATGTCGACAGATAATTTTTCAAAAGGTCGACTGGCTAAGTCAGTACCTTGTAACTTTGCCTGTGGGTGTTTACCTTTTTTTTTACCAGTTTCTGGCAGGTGTCACAACTTCTGCAATATTCTTTAATGTCATTGCAAAATTTGGGCCAATGAAACTGTGTCAATAACCTTGATCTGGTCTTAACATATGCCATATGCCCTGCAAGAGGTATATCGTGGGCAAGATGTAAGGCTTGCTTGCGATAATTAGTTGGCAAAACAGTTTGTTCTGTGGTATTGTCACCTTTGGTATAATACCTGGTGAGTATATCATTTTTCACAGTAAAATGCCATTTTGCATTCTTGGTTACCTTTGGCTTTTGGCCGATCCGATTAAAGTATTTTGATAATGAAGGATCAGCTTTTTGAGCTGTTACAAACGTTTCCTTCATGGTGTTAGTAGGTAGTGATACTGGGCTAAGCATTTGTATAGCCTCAGTTTGATTACTTTCATCTTGCACTCTAGCAGTAGATCTAGTTACTGCGTTCACACATTCAATGATATCAGATGGTGATGGAACAATGTTATCAATGATGTCATGAGATGTTAGTGCTACATTAGCTACCATACAATCAATAGGTGGTGTGACATTATCAATGATGACATTTGATGGTGATGTTATGTTATCATCAATACACATAGATGTTATGTCATGAGGTTTATCATTCACCTCTGGTAAATTTCCAATAATTACATCACACACTGGGTTTGTTAATGCAGCGCACTTTACTTTCCCAGTGAGGAAAGGTGTTTCAATATATGCCCATGCTAGTGGGTATTTCTCAATATTGCCTGAGAATGTTCTGCATGTTACGTGCCTGCCTGTATAGTCTGTAGGCATTATGAACGTTCTTTTCAGACCAATAAGTGAACTGCCCGTGTCACGAAGGACTGTAGCAGACTTGCCATTCACATATCCGTGATGGACGATTATCTTGCCTTTTGAATCTACTACCAAATTAGCTTCTTCATTGGCAATAGGGATGGCGTGACCGCATGTTAAAATACCATCTTCATAAAAGGTGTTACAAACAGAACATTTATTTGCGCTAAATATGTCAAAAGCCTGTGCTGAGTTCACAGGATGTTTCTCTGGCTGTTCTTCATCTGACACCGAACTGTCAAACAAGGCGGCATTTGCTTTGTTGGTCATTTGCCTACCTTTACAATCTATCCGATGGTGTCCGTACGCCTTACAGAGGAAACATTTACGCAAACTTCTGAAGGATTTACGCTCCTTATCTTGTCTGTTTACCATGTTTAGTAGGTAAGTCTGGTATCCTGGGTGCTTATCGCACATTTCACCCGGATGATGTGAAAATTTACAATAAGTACAGTGATTAAACTTCTCAGAGGTAGGCCTATGAGGTTTCTGCCTACTGTAGGGTTTGTCATAGTTAGCCGCTGCTACAAAATTTATGTCAGTAGCTTCACTGGCAAAACAATGTTTGTTG
Source organism: Cepaea hortensis (assembly GCA_963921405.1). Classification (NCBI taxonomy): domain Eukaryota; kingdom Metazoa; phylum Mollusca; class Gastropoda; order Stylommatophora; family Helicidae; genus Cepaea; species Cepaea hortensis. The sequence continues at coordinate 95,940,821 of OY992885.1, read as the reverse complement.
GCTGTGTAATATGCCGAACCACGTCTCTCAATCTCATCTACACTAGTGCATTCATTCTCTTGCAAAAATTTTGAAAATGCTGATGGAATGGATGAAATGATTTTATCTCGAATGATCAGATCTTCTAGTTTCTGATAATTTTTGTCAATTTTAGCTGCTGAAGTCCATTTGGTAAATATATCTCGGACTAAGCAGAGGTAATCAGAGAACGTTTGAGTCGGTTTTGGGCTCAACTTACTGAATTGTTCTCTGTAACCTGCCTCATCTAACATAAAATGTGCCATAATCTTAGATTTCAGATAATGGTAATCTTTTCTGAGGTCTTTTGGGATAGTCTCAATGACTTTAAGAGGCTCCCCTGATAAACTCCTCATATAAACAATATTCCATTCAGACAGTGGAATCTGGTAATGTTCCATTAAAGTTTCAAAATTTTGGGTAGAGGCTGCGATGCAGTCACCCGAGGTATAATTACGTACAATACCTTGATATTTCTTGTACTGGTTTTCTTTCTCCAGTCTCTCAGATTTCTTATACTCTTTGTTAATGGCAGTCTCAGTATCAAGTTGTTTTATCTTTAACTGTAACTCCAGTTCTTCTCTCTTACTCTGAGCTGCTATTTCTGCTTACTTAAGTTCACTATCTATCTCAGCTTGCTTTGTCTTTGCAGCCAGTTCTAATTCGGCTTGCTTTAAGGCTGTTTCTGCCTCTACTTGCTTGGCGGCCCTTTCAGTCTCTGCCTGCTTTAATGCTCTTTCAGCTGCTCTTTCATCGCGTTCATTAGCTTTCTCTTGTACTAGTAGGTATTCAGAGTATTTCTTCTCACTCCATTTTGTTAATTCATCACCTGTCATCTGTAATTTTATCCCCATATCGATGAAATCAAATAATGAAGACATGATGGACAATGTCAATGAAATACCAGCCACACAAAATATGTTATAAGTGGTTAGTAATGAACAATTTACAATTGATTTCTATTGACAATACGTGCCTAAAATTGCATCCTTAAAGTAAATGAAAAGAAAAATATACTCAAGTGCCCTGGATGCGGTGAAGAACGGTTGGAAATTGGGCTAGGAACTGTAGGGTCGCTACTTCGCAAACACAAATGACCTCTACGGCAAGGTTTCGGATGGTACGGAAAACCTGCTTTGTTTTTGGAGGAAAATAAATTAGCGTCTATTTGTTGGTGTGTGCCTGCTTGTCACTAAGTGTTGATTAGGTTTGTATGGCGTTGAGTGTAATTGTAGGTCGTAAGTTTGTCCGTCAACAATTTTTTTTCAAAACAAGTCACTTTCTTTCCAAGAACTTTCTGCTTTCCACAACTCAATGCACAAAGACAATCTACGTATATCTCAACACTCTATAACATTGATGACACATCACTTACATCAAGATAACATTCAGTAAGGACATAGACATCAAGTTTACAAGATGGCGAAAATGTCACAATGGCGACAAGATCACAATGTCGACAAGTTCAAAACGGTGACAAGTTTCACAAATCACAAATGTTTTACACGATTACGAGATCAAACAATATGTATGCACTGTACGTTTACAAATGGTCTCCATGTTTAAATAATGTAGTAATAAATCAAAATGAGCCTTCCACGATCACATTTACATGTACTATAAAGTTTGACAAAAATTTTTAAGTTGACAAACTCTAGTTTTAAATCGTTAATCACATAAACATGTTCATCTCAAAGCCGGACGAGCCCCCACGTCCACTCATGTCAGGGTCTTAAACTTGGCTCGCTAACCTAACACATGTGAGACAGTACAAGTACAACGTGATTTGACGTAAGACTCAACGACACACCGTTCAATGGATTTATTCACAGATTAAATACATTACGATGATCACAACAATATATACGTGATACTTCAATACACTTACATCCACAATACAGCTCACAAGTCTAACTCTCAAGATGTCCAGACACTCGACTTTCAAGCACAGAAAACCACACAACGCCTTTCTCTCATCATACGTCTGTCCGAGTCGAAGTCCCAGAGCTGTCTGCCGCTAGTTAGCAACTTGCCTCCCCCCTCAGGTGGCTTCACGAGGCATGCGTGCGTCTAGCGTCGTCCTGGCCTGACCGCTGGTCGTTCGTCAGCCAGCAATCTTGCAGGCCGGTAACTACTACTCGCCTGGCGGCGTAACGAAGTTGCTGCATCCCTGCTGGGAGCTAAGTCGCCTGGCGGGCGTAACGATGTCACTGCATCACTGTACCCTTTCTGGACTCTGACAGTTGTGTATGCTAAATATCCTACAATATATCTTAGATAATCCTCTACTTACAAACGTGGTCTGCGACCAACCTCTTTCTGTCTAGGTATGTGTTGGGCCGGCATTCTGGCCATCTTATTCTTTGTTGTCAAGGGGGGGGGGGCTGAGTGGTCTCGAGGTATGGTGTCCGCCTCGAGTGCTGGAGGTGCCAGGTTCAGGCCCCGGTGAGGACCGGGATTTAATTAAAAATTCCATGTGGACTTCCAGTAATAAAATTTCCCTCGGTCTCTGGGTAGTGAGATCGGACGCCCGTGTGTATTGTTGCGCACGTAAAAAATCCCTTGGCAGTTGGAAATCGAGAAAGAGTAGCCTAACGGCGCTGCCCGGGCAAAATTTCGAGTTAAAAATCTACCCAAAGTATTTCAGGATCCTCGCCGATGCAACGGAGTTCGTGCATCGAGCTGAGGATCCTCAGACTCAGGTTTGAGTTAGGAGGAAAACGGAGCACTTGTGGGTTAAACCCGTGTGCCGTGATGTTGATCCAACGACTAAACTAAAACTAAACTAAACCTTGCATGACGATCTACTGTTTGCCCGTGTTCTCGCCTTCATAAATAGACATCAACTTCGGCATTATTCTTCATACCAGATCGATTACATAGCAGGAATATCCTATGTCTTCAACAAAGCCAATATCGGCTCAAATTTCCCTTCTAAGCGTTGTTAGTTCGATGTTCCTATGCCCACGATATTCCTATGCCCTCGAATGTCCAAAACATGTCTGCCGTCCTTCTCAGCCAGTGCCTAGTCATGTGACCGCGCTAGCTCGCCTACTGGCTGGGCACTGCTCCGCCTGTGTTTTGTCGTTTTTCCTGATCGTTTGTATGAGCCGTTCTTATCTCGTTTCTTAGTTTGACGCATATACTAGGTCGCTTGTATCCATCTCATGGCACACATAAAATGTCCATTTTTTATATGAAGAGATGTCCATGCCTCACTCGAATAAAGAGATGTAACTATTTCGCAAGGTTTCAGAGATATTGATGTCTTACAAGTAGACAGATACGTCCATGTCTCGTGAGTGTAAAGAGATGTCTATCTTTCATGAGCATACAGAGATGTCTATGCTTCACATGTATACAGAGATGTCTATATTTCACATATATATATATAGAGATGTTTATGTTTCACATATATACAGAGATTCTATGTTTTGTATACATACAGAGATATCTATGTTTCACGCGTATACAGAGATATCTATGTTTTATGTGTATAAATTTGCCTTATTTGCTTGAGGATATGCTATTTTGCTATTTGCTATTTGCTTATTTGCAAATTTCCCATTTGTTTTATGTGTGTAAATTGGCCTTACCAGTCACACTCGCTACCGCCATGGGTAAAAGTTATTATGCCTTTTTGAAGCACAACTATCGTGTGTCAAGACGGCAAGGTGCCAATGATGATGTGTATAAAGAAAGTCCACATTTCACATGGATAAAGAGATGTCCATGTTTTAAATGTATAAAGAACTGAATGTTGATGTTTTACATGTGGTAAGAAATGTCTATTTCCAGCGTGTATAAAGAAATAGATAAGCTTCATGTGTAAATGACAAGTGCTTGCAATGGCCCGATCTCTGTGGATTAACATGCAATGTAAACAACTGTAATATTGTTTATACACACCTTTTGAAGATTTGTTCCTAGTTCCCTGATTTTTGTCTTCGACAGTTCTGCCTCGTCATTTAATTTCTTTTCTGCGGCTTTCAAGTCTCTGTTCAACTCATGTATCTTTTCCTCATAATCTGTTGATTGCTATGGATTATTCATAAAATTAGCAGCCTTCGAATGTCTTGACTGGAATTTGAAATCTTACTTTCTTTTTTTCTGATCGCATTAAATTGTTTCACACAAAGAGATGTTTCACATGTATACAGATAGTTTCATGCTTTCACAAGTATAGAGATGTCCATGTTTCATATGTTTACTGAGATGTATTTACTTCACTTGTATAAGAGGTGTCCATGTTTCACATGTATATAGAGATTTCAATGCTTAACATGTTATCGGAGATGTCTATGTTGCACGAGCATACAGAGATGTCCATGTTTCACTTTTATAAAGAGATATTCATGTCTCGCATGTATAACGCGATGTTCATGTTTCACATTTATACAGAGATGTCCATGTTTCGCATGATATAGAGATGTCTATATTTCACATGCATACAGAGATGTCTACGTTTCACGTGTATAAAGAGATGTCTAATAGAGAAAATCATGATTCACATCTATACAAAGATGTGTATGTTTGAAGTCTATATATATATATATATACTAGCTGACCCTGCCCGGCTTCGCCCAGACCCTGGTGGGGAGCATCTCATTTAATTCATATAAGTAGTCATATAAGTTCCCGTTCCCGTTACCGACTATCTGTCTGTCTGTCTGTCTGTCTGTCTGTCTGACCCGGCCCGACATCGCCCAGCTCCTGGTGTGAAGCATCTCATTTAATTTATATAAGTAGTCATATAAGTTCTCGTTCCCGATGTTATCGCGGACCTCAGAGAGAAGTGTCTATGTAGAAGACCATTTCCTGGACGTACGTATTTTGGGAGGGGGAGGAGGGAGGAGGGAGGAGGAGGAAGAAGAAAAAAAAACTACGACAGTGGGCATCTCTGGAATGAAAGGAAGGCGTGTAGAAAATTTCATCTCAATCGGATGGGCCGTTCGCGAGCGTATAAAGGACATACGGAGATACGCACATCCTTTTTTATATATAAGATATATATATATATATATATATATATATATATATATATATATATATATATATATATATATATATATATATATACACACACATATATAATAACATATGCATTATGTGTAAATAGAGATGTCCATGTTTCACAGATATATAGAGATGCATGTGCTTAACATGTTATCGGAGAAGTATATTTTTCACATATAAACAGAAATGGCCATGTTTCACATCAATACCGAGATACTCATGTCTCGCACGTATGAAGAGATATGTATGGTTTACATGTATAGAGATATTTTCATGTTTCTCAAGTATAAAGAGATGTCTATGTTTTACAGAGATGTCTATATTCCACGTGCATAAAGAGATGTCTATGTTTCATATGTATATAGAGATGTCCACGTTTTAAATGTGTACAGAGATGTCCATGTGTCCTATGTATACAGTAATGTCTTTGTTTCCCATGCATACAGAGGTGTCCATGCCATGTAAAAAGATATCCAAGTTTCACATAAAATGTCCATGTTTCACATGAAGAGATGTCCATGCCTCACTCGAATAAAGAGATGTAACTATTTCGCAAGTATTCAGAGATGTTGATGATTTACAAGTAGACAGATATGCCCATGTCTCGTGAGTGTAAAGAAATGTCTATCTCTAATGTGCATACATAGATGTCTATGCTTCACATGTTATAGGAGATGTCTATGCTTTACATGTATACAGAGATGTCTATATTTCACATATATACAGAGAGATGTCTATGTTTCACATATGTACAGAGATGTCTATGTTTCCCGTGTATACATAGATATCTATGTTTTATGTGTATAACGAGAGTCCATATTTCACATGTATACAGAGATGTCCATGTTTCAAATGTATAATGAAATGTTGATGTTTTACTTATGTTCAGAAATGTCTATGTCCAGCGTATATAAAGAAATATCTAAGTTTCATGCGTAAATGACAAGTGCTTGCAATGGCCTGAACTCCGTGGATTAACATGCAATGTAAACAACTGTAATATTGTTTATACTCACCTTTTGGAGTTTTGTTTCTAATTCCCTGATTTTTGTCTTCGACAGTTCTGCCTCGTCATGTAATTTCTCTTCTGCGGCTTTCACGTCTCTGTTCAACTCTTGTCTTTTTTCCTCATAATCGATTGATTGCTGTGTATTATACATAAAATTAGCAGCCTTCGAATGTCTTGACTGGAATTTGAAATCTTAATTTCTTGTTTCTGATTGTATTAAATTGTTTCACATAAAGAGATGGTTCACATGCATACAGATTTGTTCATTCTTTCACATGTATAGAGACGTCCATGTTTCACATGTGTATGGAGATGTCAATGCTAAACATGTTATCGGCGACGCAGAGGTGTTTTTAAGGCACCAGGGCCAGGTTATATACTGGCCAAGACCTACGGACACGTCCTAGTCGCGCGTCCTGGGCAACAGATCCCTTCGGGGTCCTGGCTAACGTCAGTAGGATCGCTGATTCCTCCGAAGTCGGAGATTATCTGCCTGCATGGCGAGGAATCTCCAGTCTGCACACCAATAAGCCAGACACGGGACAACGGATACTCACGCAAACCTCAGTCCGGTATGACATCACACTGATGTTGGACAACTGGATGTGTTCATTTGACATACCTGACTTCTCGCTGGAGTTCACAGCCAGCGAACGCAAGGAGGCAATATGTTATCGGAGATGTCTATGTTTCACATGATACAGAGGTGTCTATATTTCACATGCATACATAAATGTCTATATTTCACGTGTATAAAGAGATGTCTAATAGAGATAACCATGTTTCACATCTATACAAAGATGTCTATGTTTGAAGTGTATACAGAGATGTATATGTTTTATGTGTATACAGAGATGTTCATGTTTCACATGTATATAGAGATATCTATGCTTAACGTGTTATCGGAGATGTATGTTTTTCACATATAAACAGAGATGTCCATGTTTCACATCAATACAGAGACAATCATGTCTCGCATGTATAAAGAGATATTTATGCTTCACATGTATACAGATGTGGTCATGTTTTTCAAGTAAAAAGAGATGTATATGTTTTACAGAGATGTCCATATCCCGCGTGCATAAAGAGATGTCTATGTTTAACATGTATATATAGATGTCCACGTTTCAAATGTGTACAGAGATGTCCACGTTTCCCATGTATACAGAGATGTCTTTGTTTCCCATGAATACAGAGATGTCCATGCTTTACATGAAAAGATATCCATGTTTCACATAAAATGTCCATGTTTCGCATGAAGAGATATCCATGCCTCACTCGAATAAAGAGATGTAACTATTTCACAAGTTTTCAGAAATATTGATGTTTTACAAGTAGACAGATAAGTCCATGTCTCGTGAGTGTAAAGAGATGTCTATCTTTCATGTGCATACAGAGATGTCTATGCTTCACATGTTATAGGAGACGTCTATGCTTCACATGTATACAGAGATGTCTATATTTCACATATATACAGAGATGTTTATGTTTCACATACAAACAGAGATTCTATGGTTTACCTACACATAGAGATGTCTATTTTTCACGTGTCTGGCTGTGGGGTTACAACACTTTCTCTCTGTAATCCCGTTTATCACGCAGAGTCTCGTAGCGGAGCGAGAACTGAGGCGGTTCGCCCCTCGCTCGTGACTTGCGGGATACTGAGCCGGCCGCTCAGAAAGCAATGGCAAACTACTGAGCGTAATCTTGCCAAGAGATCAACATACAGCTGAAAGATGCTGGTGTTGACAGCTAAGTCCTGTAGAGGATATGCTTTAAAAAAAAAATACAGATATCTATGTTTTATGTGTATAAAGAGAGTCCACATTTCACATGTATACAGCGATGTCCATGTTCTAAATGTATAAAGAAATGTAGATGTTGTACATGTGGTCAGAAATGTCTTGATCCAGCGTGTATAAAGAAATATATAAGTTTCATGTGTAAATGACAAGTGCTTGCAATGGCCCGATCTCTGTGGATTAACATGCAATGTAAACAACTATAATATTGTTTATACTCACCTTCTACTCTTTTTTGAAACGTGGACATCTACTCTTTTTCACCTTCTACTCGTTTCTACTCAAGATCTGCGCGGGTGCTACGGAGTTCGTGCATCGAGCGAAGCCATCCTTGAGTGAATTTTCAGCAGCGTGTGTGGTTCTCAAAAGTCTGTGTTTACGTTTTTTCAACATGGCGGAACAACGTGTGTTTTCCGAGCGATCAGCAGTCAACATACCGAAGCGGCGTGGTAGCCGCGCAGGGAAAAAGAAGCCAGGTAAACGCGGTGGCTTGAGACGTTTTAGACTCAAGTGTCACCGTCTAGGACTCAGGAACATCCGTATTCTATATTGGAACTGTGCCAGTGTAAAACAACGGGGCTCTATTTTAGAAACCCTAGTTTACAGGAACGACATTGTAGCACTCCAGGAGACGAGACTGGGCGATCAGCTACTCCGAATTGCCGGCTTCAAATGTTTCTACAACAGACGACATCTGGGAACGGCGATTCTCGTTCGCGACAGCATGGTGGCGTCAGAGCTAGACATGTCCAGTTGGAACAGTGACGATATACAAATACAGGCGTTGAGAGTTCATTCCAGTATACCATTCGTGTTGGTTAATGTTTATGCCCGCAATGCGAGTGTGGACGCCCAGAAGTGGCAGTGCTTAAGTGGCATATTAGGCCACGAGAGAAATGTTATTTTCTGTGGTGACTTCAACGCTAAAGGCATATCATGGGGAAACACTTCCTCCAATACACAAGGGGAGGAGCTCGAGACTGCACTGGAAACCATCTACCTGGTTTGTATCAACAGCGGCTGTGTCACCAGGACAGCAAGCCGCCCAGGCGATGAGGACAGTGCTATTGATCTGGCGCTAGTTTCACCTTCACTCACTACAGTGTGTAGATGGGGTGTCCTAGGACACCATGGCAGCGACCACCACCCATGCAGCATATTGGTGGAGAAAGGCAGAACCAGGCAGCACAAGACGTTCCAGTATGACAGTAAAGGGCAAGATGTGGTGAGTAAAATAAGACGTGACAAGCGCAGAACGTTTCAGGGCAGGAAAAAAAGGTGGGAGCAGCCACCGTGGTGGAGTTTCGAGGTGGAGAAGGCTTGGGTGGATAAGCGTAGTGCTGTAAGGAGATGGCAAAATGCCAAGAGGAACAGAGCTGGTCATCCTAGTCCCTGCTTGCACTTAGTAAGAGAGATGCACACAAAAGTAAGCTATTTCAAAAAACTGGTCAAGGTGGTTAAAAGCGAAAAATGGGCAGAGGTGTGTCAAAGAGTAAGCACAGACAAGTCACTGAAATTGTTCTGGCGACTACATAAAAGCATGAGTGGTGTAGTCAAGAATAAGAGCATTTCTGACTTCCAAGGTGCTGACCTCATCTGGCAGAGGACTGACGAGGACAAGGGCAAAGCCCTCTTTGAACGCTACCTTGAGCAGAGCAACCAGACAGACATGGGAGGCCGGAATCTGGCCAAGGAGGTCACCTCAGACAGATGCAAGGCCCAGAACACTTCGGATGAAGACACAGTGACAGTGAAAGAAATCAAGGCTGTGCTTCGACGATCAAAAAACAGTGCTCCAGGTCCTGATGGCATAAGATACGACGACATAAATAGGTGTACCGACAATGAGCTAGAGAAACTAGCAGACATGTACAACAACAGTATAGGGAGTGCTAGCATCAAGGAGAAATGGTTACACAGCTATCTGATTCCCTTGCCGAAGCCTGACAAAGACCACAAAAAAATTCAGGGATATCGAATTATAACCATGCAGAATACAATAGGCAAGCTGCTGGAGAAGGTAATTGCCAGGAAAATATCAAGCCAACTAGAGAGGCAAGGTGTTTTCCCACCTACCCTGGGTGGGTACCGTCCAAAAAGAGAAACCTGGACCAATGCAGCAGTCTTTGCCCACGATGTCTATGAAGGTTTCCACTCAGGCACTGAAACCGTTGCTGCAGCGATTGATCTTGAGGACGCATACAACAGAGTACCACTGGATTTTTTAATGTTTCAGCTTCTTGAACTAAACGTAAGTCCATTCCTCCTTAGTTGGATCGCTGCAGCCCTCTTCCAACGGAAAGTAGTTTTTAGATGTGGCAGTTGGACTTCGGAACCAACAACAATATATCCTGGCCTACCACAGGGATCACCATTATCTCCGGTACTGTTCAACGCCTACACAGTGAGAATCACCAGTGAGCAGATCACTGGACCTGGCAGGACATTGTCATATGCCGATGATGTTTTAGTGTATCGTCAGGGTAAGGATAGAGAGGAGGTTGCTGTGGAACTACAAACCGAACTCAATCGCATAAGTACTTGGTGTGATGAAGCTGGGGCAATGGTCAACCCAACAAAGGCAACAGTGACTTGGTTCTCGTTGAATAATCATATTGTCAACAATCCAACACCAACTGTAATGCTGTGTTCAGAGACGGTGGAAAGAACGCAGGCAATGAATTACCTGGGGATACGGTTTGATCGAAGCCTTGCTTATAATGTGCACATAGACCGGGTGATAGCAAAGGCCAAGCGGGGTTTGGCAGCGATGCGGGTGATGGCGGCAGCAAACTGTGAGCAGCGCCATCTATGTCTTCTGTACGAGGGGCTGGTCATGTCTGTTTTGGAGTATGCAATGGCAATCCTGACTGTCAGCCATAAGCAGATAGAAAGGATGGAAAGGATACAGAATGAAGCTATGCGCGTTATTCTTGGATGTACAAGAGATACAGCATGCAGGGCGATGCGCTACCTTCTTGATTTTCCAACCATTGAAGAGAGAATGCAAGTTTGCAGGGCACGCGCCTACCTCAGAATTAACGCAAACACACAGCATCCACTGCATAGTGAAATTAGGAAGGTGAAGGGCAGCAGGTTAAAAAGAGGACGGTCGTGGATGGGTCAAGCCGAAGACATTCTTCAACAGGTGTGTTCACTTGAGGACTTAGAACCTGGCGAGGAGTGGGTGCAAGTGCCAACAGACTTCTGCACATCCTTTTCAGTTTGCATCCAACTAGATAGAAAATGCAGACAAGAAAATCCGGCTGCTGTGGAGGCTGAAGTACAAGCGTTGATTTTCGAGAATTCGCTAGACAGTGACGCGGTCATCTACACAGATGGGTCGGTCGTCCGACATGTGAGAAGCTCATGGGCCTTTACAGCTCGGGCCGGAGGGAGAATTGTGAAGGAGGACTCTGGTGCTTTCACTGAAACCACAAGTAGCCTGACCATGGAAGTCATGGCAGTAAGTAAAGCAATAACATGGCTCGAGACACAGACATTCACTAGGGCTTGTTTCCTTAGCGACTCAATGAACATGATCAAGAGGATAGAGGAGGGGTCGATCCGAAGAGAATGGTTGCTGCCTCTGGAGCGGTCTCGGCTGGCAAAGATTAGTTTCATCTTCGTGCCAGGGCATGCTGGAGTACAAGGAAATGAGCGGGCTGACAAGCTCGCAGGTGAGGCTACTGTGGAGGGCGGACGCGCCATGGACCAGGCTGACATTCTGAATGCTCTACGAGAAGTGAGACTTTTGCAAGAACCAAGTGATGACTGTGAATCTACAACAATGGCCAGACTGCGAGAGCAGCAAATTAAAAGAGGGGTGGCCAAACAAGAACACTACGCAGGAAGCCAAAGAAGATTGATAAACCAACACAGAACTGGCGTCGTTAGCCGCTACACGCTGCGGGATTTACTGAGGAGGGGATCCGAGCACTTATGGACTGAATGGTCCGATGTGCAACGAGGATGATCTGTCGACTAACTAACTAACTTATACTCACCTTTCGGAGTTTTGTTCCTAGTTCCCTGATTTTTGTCTTTGACAGTTCTGCCTCGTCATTTAATTTCTTTTCTGCGGCTTTCAAGTCTCTGTTCAAATCTTGTATCATTTCCTCATAATCTGTTGATTGCTAATTCATAGAATTAGCAGACTTCGAATGTCTTGACTGGAATTTGAAATCTTACTTTCTTTTTTTCTGATTGCATTAAATTGTTTCACACAAAGAGATGTTTTGCGTGTATACAGATAGTTTCATGCTTTCACATGAATAGATATGTCCATGTTTCACATATTTACAGAGATGTGTATACTTCACTTGCATACAGAGATGTCCATGTTTCACATGTATATAGAGATGTCAATGCTTAACATGATATCGGAGATGTCTATGCTGCACTTGCATACAGAGATGTCCATGTTTCCCATTTATGCAGAGATATTCATGTCTCGCATGTATAACGTGACGTTCATGTTTCACATTTATACAGAGATGTCCATATTTCACATGATACAGAGATGTCTATATTTCACATGATAACAGAGATGTCTATATTCAGCGTGCATAGAGAAATGTCTATGTTTCATAAGTATATAGAGATGTCAATGCTTAACATGTTATCCGAGATGTCTATGTTGCACTTGCATACAGAGATGTCCATGTTTCACATTTATACAGAGATATTCGTGTCTCGTATGCATAACGCGGTGTTCATATTTCACATTTATACAGAAATGTCCATGTTTTACATGTTACAGAGATGTCTATATTTCACATGCATACAGAGATATCTATGTTTCACGTGTACAAAGAGATGTCTAATAGAGATAACCATGTTTCACATCTATACAAAGTTGTCTATGTTTGAAGTGTATACAGAGATATATATGTATTATGTGTATACATAGATGTCCATGTTTCACAGGTATATAGAGATGTCTATGCTTAACATATTGTCAGAGATGAATGATTTTCACATATAAACAGAGATGTCCATGTTTCACATTAATACAGAGATATTCATGTCTCGCATGTATAACGTGATGTTCATGTTTCACATTTATACAGAGATGTCCATATTTCACATGATACAGAGATGTCTATATTTCACATGATAACAGAGATGTCTATAGTCCGCGTGCATAGAGAAATGTCTATGTTTCATATGTATATAGAGATGTCAATGCTTAACATGTTATCGGAGATGTTTTTGTTGCACGTGAATACAGAGATGTCCATTTTTCACATTTATACAGAGATATTCATGTCTCGCATGTATAACGCGATGTTCATTTTTCACATTTATACAGAGAAGTCCATGTTTCACATGATACAGAGATGTCTATATTTCACATGCATACAGAGATGTCTATGTTTCACGTGTATAAGGAGATGTCTAATAGAGATAACCATGTTTCACATCTATAGAAAGATGTCTATGTTTGATGTGTTTACAGAGAAGTATATGTATTATTTGTATACAGAGATGTCCATGTTTCACAGACATATAGAGATGTCTATGCTTAACTTGTTATCGGAGATGTATGTTTTTCACATACAAACAGAGATGTCCATATTTCATATCAATACAGAGATATTCATGTCTCGTACGTATAAAGAGATATTTATGTTTCACGTGTATAGAGATATGTCCATGTTTCTCAAGTATAAAGAGATGTCTATGTTTTACAGAGATGTCCACATTCCGCTTGATTAAAGAGATGTCTATGTTTCACATGTATAAAGAGATGGTTACGTTTTAAATGTGTACAGAGATGTCCATGTTTCCCATGTGTACAGAGATGTCTTTGTTTCCCATGCATACAGAGATGTCCATGCTTCACATAAAAAGATATCCATGTTTTACATAAAATGTCTATGTTTCACATGAAGAGATGTCCATGCATCACTCAAATAAAGAGATGTAACTATTTAGCAAGTATTCAGAAATGTTGATGACTTACAAGTAGACAGAAACGCCCATGTCTCATGAGTGTAAAGAGATGTCTATCTTTCATGTGCATACAGAGATGTCTATGCTTCATATGTTATCAGAGATGTCTATGCTTCACATGTATACAGAGATGTCTATATTTCACATGCATACAGAGATGTCTATGTTTCACGTGTACAAAGAGATGTCTAATAGAGATAACCATGTTTCACATCTATACAAAGTTGTCTATGTTTGAATTGTATAAAGAGATATATATGTATTATGTGAATACATAGATGTTCATGTTTAACAGGTATATAGAGATGTCTATGCTTAACATATTGTCAGAGATGTATGATTTTCACATATAAACAGAGATGTCCATGTTTCACATCAATACAGATATATTCATGTCGCGTACGTATAAAGAGATATTTATGTTTCACGTGTATAGAGATATGTCCATGTTTCTCAAGTATAAAGAGATGTCTATGTTTTAAAGAGATGTCCACATTCCGCTTGATTAAAGAGATGTCTATGTTTCACATGTATAAAGAGATGGTTACGTTTTAAATGTGTACAGAGATGTCCATGTTTCCCATGTGTACAGAGATGTCTTTGTTTCCCATGCATACAGAGATGTCCATGCTTCACATAAAAAGATATCCATGTTTTACATAAAATGTCTATGTTTCACATGAAGAGATGACCATGCATCACTAAAATAAAGAGATGTAACTATTTAGCAAGTATTCAGCAATGTTGATGATTTACAAGTAGACAGAAACGCCCATGTCTCATGAGTGTAAAGAGATGTCTATCTTTCATGTGCATACAGAGATGTCTATGCTTCATATGTTATCAGAGATGTCTATGCTTCACATGTATACAGAGATGTCTATATTTCACACACACACACACACACACACACACACACACACACACACACACACACACACACATATATATATATATATATATATATATATATATATATATATATATATATATATATATATTTATATATGTTTATGTTTCATGTATATATACAGAGATCCTGTGTTTTACATACAGAGATGTCTATGTTTCCCGTGTATACAGAGATATCTATGTTTTATGTGTATAAATAGAGTCCACATTTCACATGCATACAGAGATGTCCATGTTCTAAATGTATAAAGAAATGTTGATGTTTTACATGTGATCAGAAATGTCTATGTCCAGCGTGTATAAAGAAATATCTAAGTTTCATGTGTAAATGACAAGTGCTTGCAATGGCCTGATCTCAGTGAATTAACATGCAATGTAAACAACTGTAATATTGTTTATACACACCGTTTGCAGTTTTTTTCGTAGTTCCCTGATTTTTGTCTTCGACAATTCTGCCTCTTCATGCAATTTCTTTTCTGTGGCTTTCAAGTCTCTGTTCAACTCTTGTATCTTTTCGTCATAATCCGTTGATTGCTGTGAATTATTCATAAAATTAGCAGCCTTCGAATGTCTTGACTGGAATTTGAAATCTTACTTTCTGTTTTTCTGATTGCATTAAATTGTTTCACATAAAGAGATGTTTTACATGTATACAGATATGTTCATGCTTTCACATGTGAAGAGATGACCACGTTTCACGTGTTTACAGAGATGTATATACTCACACTTGTATACAGAGATGTCCATGTTTCACATGCATATAGTGATGTCTATGCTTAACATGTTATTCGAGATGTCTATGTTGCAAGTGCATACAGAGATGTCCATGATTCACATTTATACAGAGATATTCGTGTCTCTCATGCATAACGCGATGTTCATATTTCACATTTATACAGAGATGTCCATGTTTCACATGATACAGAGATGTCTATATTTCACATGCATACAGAGATGTCTATGTTTCACGTGTATAAAGTGCAGTTTTACTACATAGACACCTAAGTGGTGAACCTTTGCAGGTTGTAGAACTAATCCCAGATGAGTTACGTAGTGACTACTCATACATTCGAAAGAGACTGCTATCTAATTTTTGTCTTGACTAATTTGGCCTTCGTGCATCATTCAAAAATCTTATTCCTAAAGCAGGACAGACGTTCCTTGACTTCTCCTCTTTAACTCAATTGACATTCGATAAATGGGCTCGATCAGCTAATGTTAATGATGACTACAAGAAGCTACGTGACTTGATTGTTAGAGACAAACTGATCTCGGCGGTTCTTCCGTCTATGTCTACCTTTCTTATTGAACAGAAATGTTCGAGTATACAGCAGATGGATGAGAAAGGAGAGTCTTTCTTCGACGCCCACAAAGACATATTTAATAATAGTTTTTCCCCATTGGTAGAGACAAATGCATGTGATAGATTCCCTCATAAATCAAGGATGCAGGGATACAAAACACAACAACAGTCTGGTGGACAATATCAAAGGAGGGAAAAACAACAACAACCAAAGTATCAACCTTATGTTAAACACGAGAAAAAGGGTGTGTGGACAACTTGCAAATACTGTGGTTGCGCCCACGGCTCAAATCAAATGTGTGACAAACATCCGCAGTTTGACAGTTACATAAAGAAATTAGCACTTAGAAATAGAACACCTATCAAAGACAAACACAATGCTTTAAATGTAAAAGTTTTGGACATATGTTTTCATCTTGTCCGTTAAGACAACTGTATAAAGAAGCAAACATAGGGATGCTAACATCTAGTAGTGACAGTGACTCGGACGAGACTAGTCATGCAAATACGGTAGAGGTAGAATATTCTCCCATCTACCCAACTTGTGGTACCTGCCGGATGTTTCATAAAGAGGGCAACTTGACGTGCGGTCATAAGTACACGTGCAGGAGACTAATGCGGTCCAAATTACCAATGGATCACTGGTCGTACAACACGCCATAGTGAATGGAAAGAAATGTAGCTTAGTACGCGATTCCGGGTCGAGTATAGTGGGAATACATAAAAAGCTGATTAATGAAACCGACTATACTGGAGAGCATGTGACCTGTAGAACTTTTGGAGGTAGAAGAAAAAAGTTTCCAGTTGCCTGTGCTGATATAAACTGCCCATATTTTTCTAGGAAAATAAAGGTGGCTGTGCTGCCCGACCCATTTGTGGATGTCTTTATTGGAAACATCCCTGAATTATGTGATGTTTCGCGGGAGGACATAACAGAATGGGAAAGGAAGCATATTGTAGCAAACACCGTTGATAGTACACAAATACAAAAGGAAAATCAATTACCTCATGATGTTTTGGTTTCGAACACACACATATCAGATCCATGGGTAGTAGAACATACAAATATTAATACAGTTCAAGCCGCGGCTATAACGCTTCAAATCGACATCACACAGGTGGATAGAAAACCAAGGACATATGACATATCAGTGACAGTTCCGTCTTGTGATCCGAAGAATATGTGCATGAAAACAGATACTTCATTTGGTTTGGTCGATACTTTCTTCTGGTTGGTCTTCATGGTAGGTAGTATGCTATTTATAATGTCAAACAAAGTAGTAAAATGTATAGCTAAAGCTACAGTTAGTTTGAATAGGATGTTGCAATATGGTTTGTGTTGGAAACTGAGCCATATCTATGATCATACTATACAGCACATTCGAACAACCTGCCTGACGGCACGGCATGATGAATCTGAAATCCCCTTGCAGGAATCACATTCGATGGTCAATTCTCAGATCATTCTCAGATCAAATAGTTGTGTTGTGGTGGATGATACCTGTTTACTGTTTTTTTGTATACATTCTTCCACAAGGGTATAGGAAATTACTACATCTTGTCTTGTACTCTGGGAGAAAGGTGTATGAATCACACAAGCGGTATAAAATTACTCTATCATTAGTGAATTCAGAAAGTTGCTAAATATCTTATAATAGGAACAAAACATTTCTGATTAATTTTTTTTTATTTTTTGTGTCTTTAATGAACTGCATACTTTATTTTCTATAAATATTTTGTTTGCAGAGTCTACATTATTTATTTCTCAGTAGACAAATAATTGCGAGGAAATTAATTGTTGATTCATGCTTTAGTTTCTCTTATCTTTCTACTTTAATAGGTGTAGGTCATGATACAGTTTTGCTACAGTTCAGTTGCATTTCTTAGGTACAAGTATTATTAAATACAGGTTGGACATGGTGTCAACATGTCTTCTTTTCATCACTTCATCCAGAGTGATATAGATGCAAATTGGACAACATCAGAAGAAATAGTCTCAGAAAAAAAAATAATTTTGATACATAAACATGTGTAGTGTGAAAAAGGTTTTGCACTAGAATTGGTCTGGATTTGTCCAGTAGAAAATTAACAGCTGGTGTAAACATCTGGCATAGTAAAAGGCGCAAAATGATATATGGATTATAACGTGTGGCGACGAAGTCGCTGAACATAATATGTTCTTATCGTGTTTGACAGCCCTCTGGCATGTGACATGGGTAATTGTTGTATGATGGAGGTCTGTTTATGCGAATTGTTGAACATATTATAGAAAAGACAACTAATTGCTGTTGTGGGTATGGGTATTGACCCATAACAGGATTTTGTTGCAGAAATGTGTGGGTATTAATAGTAGTTTAAAACTGATAAGAGCACGGAGATCATGCAACAGTGGAACTCTATTGTTGGCGTGTGTATGGGTTAATGACACACGACTACAGTATTGATACAGTAAAGCATGGTTTCAATGAATTTTGTTCATATTTTCTGCTGAATTGATTTCGCTAACCTTGTGTAAAACATGTAATGATGTTGTGGTTGTATTATCATGAATATTTTTATAAGATGTTATGTCGTTCATTATGTTCATTGTCTTATTCATATTAACAAATCATATATTTTTTTTGGTGGGTATGAGCGATTATCTCTATCTAAAACATATGCTCAAATAGACTTAGTAATAGCGAGCATGGCGAAATTTATATAGTTTTATAAATCATATTTGCCAGTAAAAAATAACCCTGATGGCGAAAGATTTGGTGCACATTACCGCCGTTGCAAAGCCTTTATGTGTATAGGAATTCTTATACCTTCTTTTTGGTCTGCAGAACTATCCTTCATCATTCGACAGTTACTATTTAGGGTTATCACAAATATAGCATCCTATATGGACGACATTAATATCCATAGAGCTGAAATAGTACATCATGCGTACATTCTTAGACAGATCTTCTGTCGCACTTGAATGTTTGGTCTTACGGTAAAGCCAAGTAAAACTGAAATTGCATTTCAGGAAATTCAATTTCTGGAACATAAAATAATTTAGCGGATCTGCTCAGTAGACTATAAATAAATTATGAAAGTTTAATGTAGATGTATTTATTTTTTTTCTGATTTTGTTTTTTAGTGTAACATTACAGTAGGATGACTGTGGCTAAGTCTGAATTGCCACAGATATATATATATATATATATATATATATATATATATATATATATATATATATATATATATATATATATATATATATTATTTTTTTTGTTGAAAGAAAGTATAGACGTAAGTTAGTCACTTGTTATTATTATTATTATTGCAGAAAGACAGGTGAAAACGTGTCACAAGATTAAAGGGATGTAATGCGAACCTGGCATGATCAATTAAGATTGCGGCATTCTTGGACAGGCCAGAGTGGTAGTGGCGTTAGTATTGTGTTTGATTCTTCGAAACAATAGTTATATACACGTATAATGACTGTGTATGGACTATAGACTCCATTGATAGATAGATATGTGATAATTAATTAGGTATTAGATTTTAAATTTAGATATGAAAATGGTTATTGTTTTAATGTTATATTGTATTTATATATAATTAGTTGGTATTTATGATTTTAATTATCTAGATATTGATGTGTTGTAGTTCGTAATGTCAGTAGTATGTGCTGTGTTAACTACTGATCATCATACATATCATTTTCACGATGGATGAAGGAAGAGAAAGGAATGAAAGAAAATTAATAGACACAAACATATAGTAAACACTACACATTATAGGATATAGGGATACATATAACAAATGAACAACACATTACAGATATAGAACACAGTTATATGGAGAATAGTTTTCCCTATCGACATGATGTAGCGAAAAGAAATGATGGTGTACCAGGTCGACTTGGAATTGTGTGGATATATGTATTCACGTCAAGGACAATCAGTTGTCGACTACGGATCATGTGATCGTTGGGTATGCGACACTGGATGGTGTTTTTATTTAACTGACGGCACTCGGGGTTATAGAGACCGTTAGTAGTTTTAAGGTGTCAACATATATACGCGATAACAGATCTTAATATATGAACTGGCGGTGTTTGAGCCTTAGTTTAGTTACAAGTAGTCGGGCATGTTAACGCGATAACATCTCAAGGATCATTTATAGAATGTAGAGGTGGCGGTGTTCGGGACTTGTATGTTAGTCCGGTGTTCAATATCCCACGATCTAGATTGGTTCACGTTGACAAACTAAGTTCCAAGGACGGTGAATTCGTTGTCTATCACAATAGGATGTAATTTACGTCGCAGACATCATTTGCTTGCATGTCAAGATAACATAGAAAATGGTCTAACGAACATTTTCATTGTAGAGGGGGCAAAGCTGTCATGTGGCAAATGACAGTGATGCAACAGTCAATTGATGAGTTAGCGCATCAAAGAAGAAGATAAAGAATGGCACAAATGTTGAACATAGTGACACCAACATTGAACGCAATTTAGACGTCATAGTACGACGTCACCGAACATCGTAACGGCTTAAGCTTTAGTTTGGGATCCAGCAAAGACAGGTTAGGACGTGCTTCAACACCAGTCACAGAATACCGGCTGTTGTGATGCTGCCAGTCCTCGGTGTCCACATGAAGTCGCTCTAGGTGTATCCGGCAATTGACTACAGGTACTCCTGGCTCTCCTGATGCCACGGTCGCTGGCATATCTGGTATTCGCTATATGACAGTGGAAGGTAGGCGTTTGTTATGCGTGTATTCCCATGGCAGGCGGCCAGCTTGGTGCCCAACTATCCACACAGTCTAGAAAGATGAATCGCGACGGAGAAGCAAGAGCGAAAGTGCGGTACGAAAGACTGAAGTCTGGATGTGCTCACTCACTCATGTTTGCTGTTGAAGTTGCCTGCGATAAATTATATCTCAGTTCACTCGAATGACATTGTTGTTGGATGCATGTTGGAGTCAGCAGAGTGAGGCTGTCCTATATATGATTGTACAATATAGTTCATGCGGTTAAATGTCAGATCAATATCTGAGAGGCAGCAGAGATCAGCGTTTAGCTCATGACAGTAACTATTTCAAGTATTCAGAGATGTTGATGTTTTACACATAGACAGATACGCCCATGTCTCGTGAGTGTAAATATATGTCTATATTTCATGTGCATAATTAGATGTCTATGCTTCACATTTATACAGAGATGTCTATGTTTCACATTCATACAGAGATGTCAATGTTTCCCGTGTATACAGAGTTATCTATGTTTTATGTGTATAATGAGAGTCCATATTTCACATATATACAGAGATGTCCATGACTTAAATGTATAATGAAATGTTGATATTTTACATGTGGTCAGAAATGTCTATGTCCAGCGTGTATAAAGAAATATCTAAGTTTCATGTGTAAATGACCAATGCTTGCAATGGCCTGATCTCTGTGGATTAACATTTAATGTAAACAACTGTAACATTGTTTATACTCACCTTTTGGAGTTTTGTTTCTAATTCCTTGATTTTTGTCTTCGACAGTTCTGCATCGTCACGTAATTTCTTTTCTGCGGCTTTCAAATTTCTGTTCAAATCTTGTATCTTTTCCTCATAATCGGTTGATTGCTGTGGATTATTAACAGCTTTCGAATGTCTTGACTGGAATTTGAAATCTTAATTTCTTGTTTCTGATTGTATTAAATTGTTTCACATAAAGAAATGGTTCACATGTAAACAGATTTGTTCATTCTTTCACATGTATAGAGATGTCCATGTTTCACTTGTTTACAGAGATGTCTATATTGCAGATGTATACCGAGATATCTATGTTTCACATGTGTATAGAGATGTCTATGCTTAACATGTTATCGGGGACGCAGAGGTGTTTTCAAGGCACCAGGGCCAGGTTATATACTGGCCAAGACCTACTGACACGTCTTAGTCGCGCGTCCTGGGCAACAGGTCCGTTCGGGGTCATGGCTAACGTCAGTAGGATCGCTGATTCCTCCGAAGTCGGAGAGTATCTGCCTACATGGCGAGGAACCTCCAGTCTGCACACCAATAAGCCAGACATGGGACAACGGATACTCACGCAAACCTCAGTCCGGTATGACATCACACTGACGATTGACAACTGGATGTGTTCATTTGACATACCTGACTTCTCGCTGGAGCTCACAGCCAGTGAATGCAAGCAAGCAATATGTTATAGGAGATATCTATGTTTCACGTGCATACAGAGATGTCCATGTTTCACATTTATACAGATATATTCATGTATCGCATGTATGACGTGATGTTCATGTTTTACATTTATACAGAGATATCTATATTTCACATGATACAGAGATGTCTATATTTTACATGCATAAAGAGATGTCTATGTTTCACGTGTATAAAGAGATGTATAATAGAGATAACCATGTTTCATATCTATACAAAGATGTCAATGTTTGAAGTGTATACAGAGATGTATATGTTTTATGTGTATACAAAGATGTCCATGTTTCACATGTATATAGAGATGTCTATGCTTAACTTGTTATCGGAGATATATGTTTTTCACATATAAACAGAGATGTTCATGTTTCACTTCAATACAGAGATATTCATTTCTCGCATGTATAAAGATATATTTATATTTCACATGTATACATATATGTTCATGTTTCTCAAGTATAAAGAGATGTTTATGTTTTACAGAGATGCCCATATCCCACGTGCATAAAGAGATGTCTATGTTTAACATGTATATAGAGATGTCCATGTTTCAAATGTGTACAAAGATGTCCACGTTTCAAATCTGTAGAGAGACGTTCATGTTTCTCATGTATACAGAGATGTCTTTGTTTCCCATGCATACAGAGATGCCCATGCCTCACATAAAAAGATATCCAAGTTTCACATAAAATGTCCATGTTTCACATGAAGATATGTCCATACCTCACTCGAACAAAGAGATGTAACTATTTAGCAAGTATTCAGGGATGTTGATGTTTTACAAGTAGACAGATACGTCCATGTCTCGTGAGTGTAAAGAGATGTCTATCTTTCATGTGCATACAGAGATGTCTATGCTTCATATGCTATCGGAGATGTCTATGCTTCACATGTATAAAGAGATGTCTATATTTCACATATAGACAGAGATGTTTATGTTTCATATATATATATATATATATATATATATATACACACACACACACACACACACACACACACACACACACACACACACACACACACACACACACACACAAACACACAAACACACATAGAGATCTCTATGTTTCACATATATACAGAGATCCTATGGTTTACATACACACAGAGATGTTTATGTTTCCCGTGTATACAGAGATATCTGTTGTTTGTCCATCAAGAATGATGATGACCATTCATTTCATCCAGTGGGGTTAAAGGTATGGAGCCGTGGGTTCTAAGATGGCTGATAATGCCTATTTTGGCTCGAAATGTTCTTTGACAATGTGGGCAAGGAATGCTTGACGTTTCTGGAGGAGGATTTCCTGCAGTGGTTTTTCTGTCCTGCCTTTTCTTCACAGCTCTTGCAGTCATGGTTGCCTCACATATGACTGCACCCTTGCGTAATGATGCACGCCACGAATTTCGGTCTCTGGCTGCAGCCTCCCAGGTTCATGATAAATTCCAAAAGCCTTCAGTGAAATTTTCAGAGTGTCTTTAAAGCGTTTCCTCTGGCCACCTTGGGAGCGTTTACTACAACGCAGTTCGCTGTAAAAAATTCGTTTAGGGAACCTGTGATATGGCATGCGAGTCAAGTGACCAGCCCAGCGAATCTGATTCTTCATCAGTAGAGTGTGTATACTGGGCATGGATGCTCTTTCTAGGACTTCAGTGTCTGGAATCTTGTCTTGCCATTTAATCTTCAGTAGCTTCCTTAGGCAGACTGTGTGGAAGTGATTTAATTTCCTAGCGTGTCGCTGATAAACAGTCCAGGTTTCACAAGCATATAGCAGTCTGGATAATACAACTGCTTTGTAGACTTTTAGCTTTGTTTGCAGGCTTTTTCTAAGTTCTGTCCCATACATTCTAGTACAGTCTGCCAAAGGCCACACTGGCCTTGGAGATTCTTGCATTCACTTCGTCATCAATTGTGGCAGCTTGTGACACAGTGCTGCCAAGATAGGTGAATTTGTCCACAACACTTAGTCTATGATCATTCACTTTGATATTCGGCACAGTGTGATTATTCCCTGGAGCTGGCTGGTACATAACTACAGTCTTCTCCAAGTTGATGTTGAGCCCAAAGTTGGCACAGGCATGTGAGAAAGCTGAAACATTATGTTGCATGTCCGCCTCTGAGTTGGCGTACAGAGCGCAATCATCAGCAAACAGGAGCTCTCTGACGGTGTCACTGTTAATTTTGGTTTTAGCTTTCAGCCTTCTGAGATTGAATAACTTTCCATCCATACGTTAGTTGATGTCTATTCCAATGTCGTCGTTCTCGAAGGCATTCATCAACATATCTGAAAACATGAGGCTGAACAGTGTTGGTGCCAGGACACATCCTTGCTTCACTCCATTGGTGACAGGAAAGGGTTCAGACAGTTCGCCATTTTCCTGTACTCTTGCCTGCATGCCATCATGAAATAGCCGCACTATTTAGACAAACTTTCGTGGACAGCCATATTTTGCCATAATCATCCACACAATTCTCTGCTGACTCTATCAAAAGCCTTGGTAAGGTCAATGAAAGCGGAGAACATTTCGCAGTTCTGTTTCTGACATTTCTCTTGCAGCTGCCTTGCAGCGAAAATCATGTCAACAGTTCCACGTTCTTTTCTGAAGCCACACTGACTCTCAGGAAGAAGACCTTGATCGAGATGGGCTGTGAGGCGATTGAGAAGAATTCTGGTGAGTATCTTCCCTGCAATTGAAAGCAAGGAGATGCCTCGGTGGTTGTCACAGGATTGGCGGGTTCCTTTACGTTTATAAAGGTGGACTATTGACGCGTCCTTGAAATCTTGTGGCATGGTCTCGTTTACCCATATGTTTGTAAAGACTTGGTGAAGCTGCTCTGTTAGGACCGGCCCACCTGCCTTGTATATCTCTGCTGGGATGGAGTCAGGACCAGGTGCCTTGCCTCTGGAGAGTTGCTGGATGACTTTGTTTACTTCCACTATGGTTGGCAGGTCATCAAGTGTCTCATTGGTAGGAACTTGAGGAAGGCAGTTGATGGTTTCATCATCGAAGAAGGAAGTTGCATTTAAGATGTTGCTGAAATGCTCTGCCCAGCGTTGAAGAATTTCTTTCTTATCGGTGATCAATGTTCCCCCATCTGCACTGAGGAGGGGAACTATACCTGGTGATGTAGGACCATAGACCGCTTTCAGTGAGTCGTAGAAGTTTTTCATATCATATCTGTCAGCAAAGCCCTGAATTTCATCAGCTTTGCTGCTCAGCCAGGAGTCCCGCATGTGCCGAAGTTTCTACTGCACTACTCTCTGAATGTTCTTGAAGGCATCTTTTTTTTAATGTTGACTTTGGGTCATTCAAATGTGCCTTGAGGAGAAGATGTTTCTCGGCCAGCAATTGGTTGATGTCTTCGGAATTTTCATCAAACCAACCTTTATGCTTTCGGGGGGCTGAACCCAGGATTTCCATAGCAGTGTTGTAAATTATGTCCTTTAGGGCTCTCCATTCTGTTTCTGTATCCTGTTTATCTGCAGCATTTGGCTTGAGGCGGTCTTCCAGCATATTTTCAAACGACAGCTGCATTTTCTTGCTGTTTAGGCAGGTGACATTTAGCTTTTTTTGCATTTTCACCCCTTGAGGACGCCGTGGTGGCCTGATGTGAATGTTTATTTTCGAGACAATGAGACGATGGTCTATCCAACAATCGGCACCACACATGGATTTTGTCACTCGGACGTCTTGTCTGTCACTCCTCCTGACAATGACATAGTCAATGAGGTGCCAGTGTTTCGAGCGAGGGTGCATCCACGATGTCCTATTTCTCATGGGGAGACGGAAAATTGTGTTCGTAATCAGGAGATCATGTTCAGCACATGTATGAAGGAGGCGGAGTCCATTGCTGTTACAATTTCCGACTCCATGCTTTCCAATAATGCCACTCCAAGAGGTGGTGTCCGTGCCTACTCTGGCATTGAAATTCCCAAAGAGTATAAGTTTGTCTCCTTTGGGAACAGATGTTAATACATTATGCAGGTCCTCATAGAACTTGTTCTTGACATCATCTTCGTTGGTCATAGTTGGTGCGTAGACACTCACAATGGTTGCATGCTTCCTTCCGTTCAGCAGGGGAAACTT
Source organism: Cepaea hortensis (assembly GCA_963921405.1). NCBI lineage: Eukaryota > Metazoa > Mollusca > Gastropoda > Stylommatophora > Helicidae > Cepaea > Cepaea hortensis. The sequence goes on along the minus strand of OY992885.1, from coordinate 95,914,510 downwards.
CATGGTCATGAGCCTGTCGTTTATAGCCTTTGGAAATCCAGCTAATTTGCCGACCAGGGCCGACTTAATGGCAAATCCCACACCGGATTGGCGTCTTTCCTCGCTTTTCCTTCCACTCCAGAAAAATATGTAGCCGGCACCTATTTCACAGATTTGGCCTTCTTCTGCAAGTCGTGTCTCGCTCAAGGCTGCAATGTCGATGTTGTACCTGCTCAGCTCTCTCCCAATCAGTGCTGTTCGTCTCTCTGGACCCGACGCGCCGTATCTATCAAGTAGGGTGCGTACATTCCAAGTTCCAATTGTTAAGTGAATATGGTTTACTCTTTTAGCTTTGCTTGTTTTATCTTTCTTTGTATGTCGACCGCAGTTAGGGTACCCACCAACCGCGGCTAGCTGGTTAGGTAGTGATGGAGCAGACAATGCTTAGGGCACCTTTTCTAGCCCCTTCCTCATGCTATGGAGGTGAGCAGTGTGTTCCCATAGAGGGCTGCTCAGTCGCTCAGGGGGCTGCCGAATCCGAGTGCTGCTCCGGTCAGTAGAAGACCACCATATGGCCTGAGCCGCCTGTGTGCAGGTCTGCGACTACGACTGCCAGCGTACCCACACCTGCCGGTTCGCCGCTCGCCCATCGCCACAGGGCTTGGAAGGTGATATATGACGTTGGATGAAGAATGACTTGCGCGATGACTTGGATAAAAGTGAGGAAGAGTTGCGCAATTCGTCGACCTCACTCTCTCGCCTGAGTCCATCTGAGTCCAGTGGCAAGACAAGTCGAGACGACTGGAGACGAATACAGGTGCAGTGGATGACCAGGGCGCTCTACGTGCCTTGCCGTGCTCATTACGTTCCACAACGCTTTGCAGGTAAACGCCGTCTTGCCCGTTGAATCAGGAATGATTTCTTCCGCGCAGTCTGCCGAATCATGTCTTCACATGCTGGTTAGGCATACCCTAGTTTACCTCTTGGTTTGACACCAAATCGGATACCCATGCCTGGTTTAGCCAGCCTCTCACAGCTGTTGCCCGGGGGGTGGCCGCTGTCGCATGCTGACAGCTACTAGGAGCCACAGGCACGAGCTGGGTATCAGGCTTGGACCAGTGGGGGATGTGTCCTGAAAAGGACATGAGAGTCATCCTTACAAAAGGTGCTACCAATGCCTGACACCCCGTACACCCCCCCCCCCCCCCACAGAGTTATCTATGTTTTATGTGTATAAAGAGAGTTCACATTTCATATGTATACAGAGATGTCCATGTTTTAAATGTATAAAGAAATGTTGATATTTTACATGTGGTCAGAAATGTCTGTGTCCAGCGTGTATAAATAAACATATAAGTTTAATGTGTAAATGACAAGTGCTTGCAATGGCCTGATCTCTGCTAATTAACATGCAATGTAAACAACTGTAATATTGTTTATACACACCAATTGGAGTTTTGTTCCTAGTTCCCTGATTTTTGTCTTCGACAGTTCTGCCTCGTCATGTAATTTCTTTTCTGTGGCTTTCAAGTCTCTGTTCAACTCATGTATCTTTTCCTCATAATCTGTTGAATGCTGTGGATTATTCATAAAATTAGCAGCCTTCGAATGTCTTGACTGGAATTTGAAATTTTACTTTCTTTTTTTGATTACATTAAATTTTTTCACATAAAGAGATGTTTTACATGTATACAGATATATTTATGCTTTCACATGTAAAGAGATGTTCATATTTCACATGTTTACAGAGATGTATATATGCCAAGAGTAGACCTGGTGTCTGTATGATGGCTGACTACTTCAGACACAATTGGGCCACGTGTCTACAGCAATGCCTAATGCCCGACATCTTGGTATTTGTCTAGGTTTAATGTTTATCATGGGCTCGTAGGAAACATTTCATCACTCTCAGATCTAGGATGCACACAACAGAAAAGTCAGTCGCGTCCTTAAACGATACAAGCACCTTTAGTTTAAACAGTACTACACGGGGCTGTCATAGACCGCCGGCTCCTACCGTTTCGCGTTCTGCCTATGACCAGCACACCGTCTGCCACAAATACACAATGTCTTGCTCATTTAATCGTAAGACGACTATTGTTGCTACATCTGATCTGTCTGACGATAATCTAGTCTATTTATTACATGGGCTACTAGTTCAAGTACTACTCACACATAATTGGTACCCACAAACTCTGGTCACGGATCGCGTCCGGCCGCCATTCTCGTTGACCTCTTCTCACAAGCGGGCCATCTGTCTCGCCATCGCTGTCTGGCGTTTGTGTTCATCAAGCGACAGCTTCGGAGTGTTGCTCCATCATTGTCGTCGTTCACCATCGAAACAAGCTTCACTCAAATGCATCTCAGATTTTTCCCACTCCTCGAATCCTTTCAAACACTGAAACACTTTCACAATTCTTCAAAACTACCTTCTCTTGCTCACGTCCCATCGCCTTCTGGCTAACCCTTCTTTTCCGGTCTTCGCCTGGGCGCAGTCACTTGACCCATTAGCTCCGCCCACTAATGTTACCGGTGTTCGCTTGAATTTTTGAACTGTGTGTCAATGACATCTCTCTAGTTTCTACGATTGACACACTTGCTGTGTATCCATCTCATGGCAATATACTTCACTTGTAAAGAGAAATGTCCATGTTTCACATGTATATAGTGATGTCTATGCTTAACATGTTATCGGAGATGTCTATGTTGCACGTGCATACAGAGATGTCCATGTTTCACTTTTATACAGAGATATTCGTGTCTCGCATGCATAACGCGATGTTCATATTTAACATTTATACAGAGATGTCCATGTTTCACATGATACAGAGATGTCTATATTTCACTTGCATACAGAGATGTCTGTGTTCCACGTGTATAAAGAGATGTCCAATAGAGATAACCATGTTTCACATCTATACAAAGATGTCTATGTTTGGAGTGTATTAAATTAAATTAAATTCAGTTGCATGTATTTCACAGGACGTAGCAGTCAACCCCAGCAGTTTCGCTGTTCCTGATTCCTTTTTGAAGTGTATACAGACATGTATATGTTTTATGTGTATACAGAGATGTCCATGTTTCACATGCATATAGAGATGTCTATGCTTAACTTGTTTTTCACATATAAACAGAGATGTCCATGTTTCACATCAATACAGAGACAATCATGTCTCACACGTATAAAGAGATATTTATATTTCACATGTATACAGATATGTTCATGTTTCTCAAGTATAAAGAGATGTCTATATTTTACAGAGATGTCTATATTCCGCGTGCATAAAGAGATGTATATGTTTCACATGTATATAGAGATGTCCATGTTTTAAATGTGCACAGAGATGTTCATGTGTCCCATATATACAGTAATGTCTTTGTTTCCCATGCATATAGAGATTTCCATGCTTCGCGTAAAAAGATATCCTTGTTTCACATAAAATGTCCATGTTTCACATGAAGAGATGTCCATGCCTCACTCGAATAAAGAGTTGTAACTATTTCAATTATTCAGAGATGTTGATGTTTTACATGTAGACTGATACGCCCATGTCTCGTGAGTGTAAAGAGATGTCTATCTTTTATGTGCATACATAGATGTTTATGCTTCACATGTTATCGGATATGTCTATGCTTCACATGTATAAAGAGATGTCTATATTTCACATATTTACAGAGATGTAGATTTTTAACATATATACAGAGATCTCTATGTTTCACATACATACAGAGATGTCAATGTTTCCCTTGTATACAGAGTTATCTATGTTTTATGTGTATAATGAAAGTCCATATTTCACATGTATACAGAGATGTAAACAACTGTAATATTGTTTATACTCACCTTTTGGAGTTTTGTTTCTAATTCCTTGATTTTTGTCTTCGACAGTTCTGCCTCGTCATGTAATTTCTTTTCTGCGGCTTTCAAGTCTCTGTTCAACTCTTGTATCTTTTCCTCATAATCGGTTGATTGCTGTGGATTATTCATAAAATTAACAGCCTTCGAATGTCTTGACTGGAATTTGAAATCTTAATTTCTTGTTTCTGATTGTATTAAATTGTTTCACATAAAGAGATGGTTCACATGTATACAGATTTGTTCATACTTTCATATGTATAGAGATGTCCATGTTTCACTTGTCTACAGAGATGTCTATATTGCAGATGTATACCTAGATATCTGTGTTTCACATGTGTATAGAGATGTCTATGCTTAACATGTTATCGGGGACGCAGAGGTGTTTTCAAGGCACCAGGGCCAGGTTATATACTGGCCAAGACCTACTGACACGTCTTAGTCACGCGTCCCGGGCAACAGGTCCGTTCGGGGTCCTGGCTAACGTCAGTAGGATCGCTGATTCTTCCGAAGTCAGACATTATCTGCCTACACGGCGAGGAACCTGCAGTCTGCACACCAATAAGCCAGACATGGGACAACGGATACTCACGCAAACCTCAGTCCGGTATGACATCACACTGATGTTGGACAACAGGATGTGTTAATTTGACATACATGACTTCTCGCTGGAGTTCACAGCCAGCGAACGCAAGCAAGCAACATAATATCAGAGATGTCTATGTTGCACGTGCATACAGAGATGTCCATGATTCACATTTATACAGATATATTCATGTCTCGCATATATGACGCGATGTTCATGTTTTACATTTATATAGAGATGTCCATGTTTCACTTGTTTACAGAGATGTCTATATTGCAGATGTATACCGAGATATCTATGTTTCACATGTGTATAGAGATGTCTATGCTTAACATGTTATCGGGGACGCAGAGGTGTTTTCAAGGCACCAGGGCCAGGTTATATACTGGCCAAGACCTACTGACACGTCTTAGTCACGCGTCCCGGGCAACAGGTCCGTTCGGGGTCCTGGCTAACGTCAGTAGGATCGCTGATTCTTCCGAAGTCAGACATTATCTGCCTACACGGCGAGGAACCTCCAGTCTGCACACCAATAAGCCAGACATGGGACAACGGATACTCACGCAAACCTCAGTCCGGTATGACATCACACTGATGTTGGACAACTGGATGTGTTAATTTGACATACATGATTTCTCGCTGGAGTTCACAGCCAGCGAACTCAAGCAAGCAACATGATATCGGAGATGTCTATGTTGCACGTGCATACTGAGATGTCCATGATTCACATTTATACAGATATATTCATGTCTCGCATATATGACGCGATGTTCATGTTTTACATTTATACAGAGATGTCCGTGTTTCACATGATACAGAGATGTCTATATTTGACATGCATACAGAGATGTCTGTTTCACATGTATAAAGAGATGACTAATATAGATAACCATGCTTCACATCTATAGAAAGATGTCTATGTTTGAAGTGTATACAGAGATGTATATGTTTTATGTGTATACAGAGATGTCCATGTTTCATATGTATATAGAGATGTCTATGCTTAACTTGTTATCGGAGATGTATGTTTTTCACATACAAACAGAGATGTTCATGTTTCACATCAATACAGAGACAATCATGTCTCGCATGTATAAAGAGATATTTATGTTTCACATGTATACAGATACTAAAAATCATAATGGGAAGACTTCGTAAAAAAAAATGTAAGAAGAAATTAACGTAGTTCAAGCTGAATTTACAAGAGAAGGTCAACCAGAGAGACGAATGGAGATGGCTTGTATCTTCAGCAAAAAACCTCAATGGCTCGGAATGCTGAAGAAGAAGAAGAAGCTGGATTTAGACAAGGAAGAGGAACAAGAGACCACATTTTCAATATGCATTTAATAATAGATAAGTGCAGAGAATTTAATGTAAACCTATTCTCATGTTTTGTGGATTATTCAATGGCATTTGACTGTATACAACATCAAAAACTTTGGGAAATCATGAGGAATATGGGCTTTCCACCACATGTAATACAACTCATAAGAATACTCTATCTAGACCAACAAGCAGCGGTTAGAATAGAAGGCGAGACATCAGATTGGTTTGACATTAAGCAAGAAGTCCGTCAGGGATGTGTGCTGTCCCCCTATTTGTTTAACCTGTACGCGAAAATATAATGAGAAATGTAAGAGATGATATAAACAGGGTGCTATATGATGCCCTAAATATCGGTGGTCATGACATACCAGAGCTTCGATATGCTAATGATACAGTATTGCCATCCACAACACAGAATGGCATAGAAAACCTAATAGCCTCAACCCAATTGAATAGTGAAAATCACAACTTATATCTTAACATAGCAAAAACAAAGATAATGCATACAGATAAAACCACTATGGAGAAAGAAATATATATATATTAATGAGGAAAGATTGGAGGTGGTGGAAAATTTTGAATATCTTGGGTCAAGATTGGGATTACCAACAACGGTGACACAATGATAGAAATTAAACGACGTCTATCAATTGCTCTTCAAAGACTACAACAACTGAATAAATTATGGAATGGGACAGACAGAACTACAAAAATTAGATTTTTATGAGCATGCATCTTTCCCGTTGCAACATACAGCCTGTGAGACCTGGACAGTTACTAAACAAGCTGAACAGCGCATAAATGCTTATGAATATAAATGTTATAGACGAGTTCTAAGAATATCTTGGGTAAAGAAAAGAACAAATGCATCCATACTTCGAGAGCTGAATATTAAAGAAGATAAAACAAAGAAAATTGAAATATTTTGGTCACTTGAAACGTCGTGAAACTTTGGAGAGAACAATAATGGAGGGGTATATGCCTGGGAAGAGAGGAAGAGGAAGGCCAAACAGAAGATGGGTGCAGGGTGTGGCGGATGATCTCCAGATGGGTGTATCGGACGGGGGACATCTTGCTTATGATCGAGAGGTTTTCCGGAAGGATGTTATGGGAGCGAGGTTCTGCAAAGGACATGCTACTGAATGAATGAATGAATGAATGAATGTATACAGATATGTTCATGTTTCTCAAGTATAAAGAAATAACTATGTTTTACAGAGATGTCCATATCCCGCGTGCATAAAGAGATGTCTGTGTTTCACATGTATATAGAGATGTCCATGTTTCAAATGTGTACAGAGATATCAACGTTTCAAATGTGTACAGAGATGTCCATGTTTCAAACGTATACAGAGATGTCCATGTTTCAAATGTGTACAGAGATGTCCATGTTTGTCATGTATACAGAGACGTCTTTGTTTCCCATGCATACAGAGATGTCCATGCTTCATATAAAAAGATATCCATGATTCTCATACAATGTCTGCCATGTGGCAATACAGGGGCTACAGTAGTAGTCCTATGTATTAATAGAAGGTTTACAGTATAAGAGCAATAAAGGAAAAGCGAGAACGATTGAAGTAACAACAGTTAACTGACACGCACTATTAAATCGAGCGAAGTCAGACCTTGAGGAGACAGTGATGATGAATCAAGGGATACAACTCAAAAAAGACTGCGTATCACGTGATCATAACAGCGAAGATCACGGGCCTGGTGGTTTTTCTGAACCAGTCAGGTCAGGGAGTTGACAGAGGAAAGATGTGTCAGTTATTTTAGCTGTGAAGAATCATTCAAGTTTTGCAGTGGCGGATAGATGGCTAAAATGGCCTGTAGTCATCAAGAATCATTTAAGAGGATGTACATTGATTCAACGTTAAGTATCCGCGATGGGCGTTTACGTTAAGGCAATTAAAACGCACAGCACGAAGGTTGTCGCAGTTGGCAAAAGAATGGCAGCCCAATGTCACCGCTCGCCAGCCACCAAGAATGAACTGTAAGTGAATATTTTCTAGATACTCAGCATATATGAATGCCGCAGAATGATAGCATGCTATATCGATTGGTTATTCTGAAAAGTATTTAAATGTTTACAGCAGCAAAATATAGATATATATTATTATTTCATAATGTGTCACTTGCCCTCCCAAAAGTACGGGAACTGGTGACTTTGTCTGCTGTGGAAATTGTGTATAATAAAAGTAAGAATTCCAATGTCGCCAGTAGTTGCTTGAGTTCTTCGTTGCTGCAGTGATGCTTCTGTGAATCTGCTATACTATCTTAGACGACGAGCGACAGCAGAAGTATGGCAATGTCCATGTTTCCCATGAAGAGATGTCCATGCCTCACTCGAATAAAGAGATGTAACTATTTCGCAAGTATTCAGAGATGTTGATATTTTACAAGTAGACAGATACGTCCATGTCTCATGAGTGTAAAGAGATGTCTATCTTTCATGTGCATACAGAGATGTCTATGCTTCACATGTTATCGGAGATGTCTATGCTTCACATGTATAAAGAGATGTCTAAAGACCGGTGGGGCACACTGGGATACCATGATAGTGACCACTACCCTTGTGTCATCCTGATCAGGAAAGACAGGGCCATGAGTCAAAGAAACAAGACACATGCCTTCCCGTACAACAACACTGGTCAAGACGCCATAAGCAAAATCAGAAGAAGAAAACAAACTTCCTCCCGCAGGAGACAAGAAAGATGGTTGCAGCCACCATGGTGGAATGGAGAGGTCGAGAAGGCATGGCTGGGAAAGAGGCAGGCTGTCAAAGACTGGCAAAAGGCCAGAAAGGCTAACATGCCACAGGTTGAGTTGGCGAACCTGAAAACTGAGGTCGATAGGACGATGACTTTATTCAAATTCTGCGCCAAACAGGCCAAGGCAGAGAAATGGGACGAGTTCTGCAGGAAGGTGTGCTCCGAGCGATCTCTTACGACATTCTGGCGCCTCCATAAGAGCATGAACGGTGCTGTACAACGTAGGGGTATTCCGGACTTTCAAGGCACAAACCTCACATGGAAAAAGTCGGATGCGGATAAAGGTAAGGCCCTTCTTGCACGCTACATAGAAAAGACTGACCAGAAAGACGAGCCCGCCAGACAGAGGACCACAACGACACTCTCTCAGTTGTGTGAGGGTGTCGGGACAGACGAAGAATGGATACTCACAGTTGAGATAATGCGTGCGATGCTCAAGAATTCACCTAACATCGCCCCAGGCCCAGACGGCATCCGATATGGTGACCTACTGGTGATATCAGATGATGACATGGAAGAACTGGGCAGAGAATTCAACACCAGTATCCAGAGGGGTCAGATCAAAGAAGAATGGCTACACAGCTACTTGCTGCCGCTGCCAAAACCGAACAAAGACCATTCCAAGATAAGCGGCTACAGAATCATTACGATGCAGAACACTGCTGGCAAGTTACTGGAGAAAATTGTAGCACACAGACTTGCTTGTGACTTGGAACAACTCAGCTGCTTCCCGCCCACACTTGGAGGATACAGACGCAACAAAGAGTCATGGCTGAATGCGGCGGTCTTTGCTCAAGATGTTTACGAAGGATTTCAGGTCAGAGAAGAGACATGTGCGGCCGCCATAGACTTAGAGGACGCATATAACAGAGTATCTTACGAGCACTTGATGCAAACCCTCCTCAGACTGAAAGTGCACCCTCACCTTGTACGATGGATAGCTGCAGTTCTACTCCAAAGGAAGGTGGTGCTAAGATGCGGGAGTTGGTCTTCTGAGCCGATAACGATATGTCCAGGATTGCCGCAAGGTTCACCACTGTCACCAGTACTATTCAACGTGTATACGGTGCCGATCACTGAACAACAGTTGGACGGGAGGGGTAGGACTGTGTCATTTGTTGACGACATCGTCGTGTATAACTAGGGTCGAGATAGACAGGCGGTTGCCAATGATATGCAGGGCGAACTAGATCGAATTTCCTTATGGTGTGCTGATGCCGATGCCCTTGTCAACCCTGCAAAGGCATCGGTTAAATGGTTCTCCCTAAACAACCATATTGTGAAAACAGACCTGCCGGCAGTAAGAATGGATGGGAGCATTTTGAGTAGAACCCAGTCAATGACATATCTTGGCGTGAGGCTTGATCGTAGCCTGTCCTTCAGAGATCATGTCGATTATGTCATAACGAAAGCTCGAAAAGGTTTGTCAGCAATGATAGTCATGGTGACTGCCAATATCGAGCAAAGACTGCTAATACTTCTGTTCCAAGGACTTGTGCTTTCACGCATCGAGTATGCCCTGATCATCCTCACTGTCAGCCCTACACATATTGGAAGACTTGAAAAGGTACAAAACGAAGCTATGCGCATAATTTTGGGCTGCACGAGAGACACCAGCTGTGTAGCAATGAGATACCTCCTTGACTTCCCGACAATGGAACACAGGATCAAGATCTGGAGAGCTCGGGCATACTTAAAAATAAATGCAGATGAGCAGCACCCTCTGCATGACGCTATTTTCAGAGAAAAGGGTGACAGGCTAAAGAGGGGCAAATCATGGATGGGTCGGGCGGAAGATGTCGTCAGACAGGTCTGCAGTTTAACCAGTATCAACCCCGGCAAGGAATGAGTGCCGGTGCCTCCAGCTTTTAAGTGCACTTTCTCCTGCATTATCACACTCAACAGACGGTGAAGAGAGCAGAACGCTGCCGCTGTGAATGCAGAGGTTAAAGCGCCCATCTATGAACACTCAGATAGCCCCGAAGTGGTCATCTATACAGAATGATATGTTATAAAGCAGCAGAGAAGTGCGTGGGTATTTACAGCCCTTTCAGCGGGCCGAACTGTTCAAGAATCCAGTGGTGCCCACTCTATGACCACGAGCAGCATGACGATGGAGGTGATGGCAATTACACAGGCGTTCATATGGCTGGAATCACAGCATTATACCAACGTGTGTGTACTAAGTGATTCAATGAGCATGATTCAGAAGATCGAAGCTGGATCTGTACGTAGACAGTGGACTGAGTCGCTGCAGAAGTCTGTTGTCCGTAAAGTCACCTTCATCTTCGTCCCGGGACATGCGGGAGTCGAGGGAAATGAACGAGCTGATAAACTGGCTGGCTCTGCACCTCTCGTAGATGGCCAGCCCATGGATCGTGCCGATGTTATTAACGTCCTCAAATATATGGCGAGAACAGAGAACTTTGACGTCAGTGAATCCACATCGCTGTCCAGGATGAAAGACTTGGGAGTAAGAATCGGCACGGCCAGACGCGAGAGGTACATCGGGAAAACAAAGCGCCTCGTCAACCAACACAGAACTGGCACTATTCGCCACCGGACGTTGATGCATATGCTGGGGGGAGGATCTGAGCACCTATGGACATGTTCGGAGTGCAATGAAGATACCCCAACTGATAACTGATAACTGAAAGAGATGTCTATATTTCACATATATACAAAGATGTCGATGTTTCACATATATACAGAGACGTCTATGTTTCACATATATACAGAGATTCTATGTTTTGTATATATACAGAGATGCCATGTTTCCCGTGTATACAGAGATATCTATGTTTTATGTGTGTAAAGAGAGTCCACATTTTACATGTATACAGAGATGTCCATTGTTAAAATGTATAATGAAATGTTGATGTTTTACATGTGGTCAGAAATGTGTATGTCCCGCGTATATAAAGAAATATCTAAGTTTCATGTGTAAATGACAAGTGCTTGCAATGGCCTGATCTCTGTGGATTAACATGTTTTGTAAACAACTGTAATATTGTTTATACTCACCTTTTGGAGTTTTGTTTCTAGTTCCCTGATTTTTGTCTTCGACAATTCTTCCTCGTCATGTAATTTCTTTTCTGCGGCTTTCATGTCTCTGTTCAATTCTTGTATCTGTTCCTCATAATCGGTTGATTGCTGTGGATTATTCATAAAACTAGCAGTCTTCGAATGTTTTGACTGGAATTTGAAATCTTAATTTCTTGTTTCTGATTGTATTAAATTGTTTCACATAAAGAGATGGTTCACATATATACAGATATGTTCATGCTTTCATATGTATAGAAATATCCATGTTTCACATGTTTACAGAGATGTCTATATTTCACATGTATACCGAGATATCTATGTTTCACATGTGTATAGAGATGTCTATGCTTAACATGTTATCGGGGACGCAGAGGTGATTTAAAGGCACCAGGGCCAGGTTCTATACTGGTCAAGACCTATTGACACGCCCTAGTCCCGCGTCCTGGGCAACAGGTCCCTTCGGGGTCAAACGTCAGTAGGATCGCTGATTCCTCTGATGTCGGAGAGTATCTGCTGCACGGCGAGGAACCACCAGTCTGCACTCCAATAAGCCAGACATGGGACAACGGATACTCACGCAAACCTCAGTCCGGTATGGCATCACACTGATGTTGAACAACAGAATGTCTTCTTCCGTCATACATGACTTCTAGCTGGAGTTCACAGCCAGCGAACGCAAGCAAGCAAGCAACATGTTTTCGGAGATGTCTATGTTTCATGTGCACACAGAGATGTCCATGTTTCACATTTATACAGAGATATTCAAGTCTCGCATATTGTCAAGAGGTAGCGTTGATCTTTCTATATGCTATGAGTTTAGGCGCTATAATGAGTGAGATAGTACCTCGAGATCTGTGTGGCTCTGGGGTATGATCCCTGGTAAGCTGAATGGCATGCGCCGATATGACTGCACACACACTTATAGGACAGGATAACTATAGTAACTACAGAAACAACTCAGTAAACACGCTGGTGGAGTGAACTGTGATGTATTCTATCACAGATGATATCGGATGACGGCTATGAGCGTGTGTGCAGATCCAGGCTTGAGTCTTTCTCTCACATCATCCACTCCCGCTTCTTAATCATAAATCAACTCCCTCACAGGTTAGAGTGTTGGGAACTAAGCTTGCTGCCTGCCACCCTAGTGTGATCATAAACTACGACTGCCTACCTTCAACCGAAGACCACCACGATCGAGCTCCAAAGGCCAATGTCGCCGGCCTGACCATTAATGGACCTATGCGCATCGTTGTGAGAATAATACCTGTAGGTGATCGTGGCGTCAGTGAAGCTACGTGTATCAACTAACAATCGCTGGATGTAGACACTAGTGATCCCATGTGGAGACTGGTGAACTATGTGATGATAAAGGCTTGTAGTCTGCGTGTGTTGGTGAAGGACATGCCCGACGTCCCAACGCTGTGTCAGCTGGCTCACAACTACCAAACTTACCTTTAAGTTGTCATGCTACGCACTCCAATGACGTGGCACTTGTTTATTACAAGTGCCACAACGTGCGACGTCTATTACTTATTCTATTAATATATCTTGATGCACCAACTCATCAAATTAATTATATGCTACTGTCATTTGCTATATGACACATATATAACGCTATGTTCATTTTTCACATTTATACAGAGATGACCACGTTTCACATGTTACAGAGATGTCTATATTTCACATGTATACAGAGATGTCTATGTTTCATGTGTATAAAGAGACGTCTAATAGAGATAACCATGTTTACCATCTAAACAATAATGTGTATGTTTGAAGTGTATACAGAGATGTCTATGTTTCACATGTATACATATATATCTATGTTTTATGTGTATAAAGAGAGTCCATGTTTCACATGTATACAGAGATGTCCACGTTTTAAATGTATACAGAAATGTTGATGCTTTACATATTGGTCAGAAATGTCTATGTCTAGCGTCTATAAAGAGATATCTATGTTTCATGTGTATATAACCAATGCTTGCAATGGCCTAATCTCTGTGGATTACCATGCAATGTAAACAACTGTAATATTGTTTATACTCACGTTTTGGAGTTTTGTTTCTAGTTGCCTTATTTTTGTGTTCGACAGGTCTGCCTCGTCATGTAATTTCTTTTTTGTGGCTTTCAAGTCTCTGTTCAACTCTTGTATCTTGTCCTCATAATCGATTGACTGCTGTGGATTATTCATAGAATTAGCAGCCTTTGAAAGTCTTGACTGGAATTTCAAATCATAACTTCTTTTTACTGATTGTATTAAATTGTTTCACATAAATAGATGTTTCACATGTGTACATATATGCTCATGTCTCACATGTGTAGAGATGTTAATGTTTCATATGTTTACATATCTATATTTCACATGTATTCAGAGCTGGCCGGTCTCCCTGGTCGAGGAGGTTAGCAGCTTTCTCCGTAACACCGAATACTCTCGTGGTTGACGTGAGCGCACGAGAATTGGAAACGGTTCGAGTCGCGCCAGTAACTTATGTGAGTATGGAGCCGGTCGCTCAGAAAGCAATGGCAAACTACTGAGAGTAATCTTGCCAAGAAATCAACAATCAGCTGAAAGATGCTGATGTTGACAGCGATGTCCTGTAAATGATATGAAAAACATTTTTATACAGAGCTGTCTATGTTTCACATGTATTTAGAGATGTCTATGCTTCACATATGGTTCCAAATGTTGTTGTATGTAGCCGAGGCGCAGTGTTGGGGTGAGCACCCAACAATGGTTAAATACCAAAATGGCTCGTGAATACATAACCTCTGCAGCAAAAGTCCAACTCCTGGCCTTCACGTGGCGGAACTGTTTTAACTAACAGGAGAAGGGGCGACGCGAACTTCTGGCGCCGAAAAATAACTAGTATGCTCTAGATGTGTATGCACGTACATGCATGAGCAGACACGTGTGTACGCGCGTACACATCTAAACTCGAGTGAGACCACAATCTGCTCTAGCAAAGGAAAGGTGCTGAAGACGGAGGCAACCAGCCTGGAGGCGCACCACAGAAATCAGGATTCCACGCAATTATGCAGAATGGAATATGTCGACTACTGCTAAATGTTATCGTACTCGCCCTGCTTTGGACCCCCAGGCAGGTGCAGTGCCGGGCCCTATGTCTCGAAAGGGTCCAACCCCAACTACTGGAGGTCCTTCTCAGATGTCCTGTGGAGCCACGGGACATGAGAATAGGACGACTGGCCATACTAAACAAAGACTTAAAATAGTGCACTGGAATGCGGAGGAAGACAGCAACAAAAAATATAGAATTAGAAAACATCTTGGACCAAGAAAAAATAAGCATATGTTGCTTGCAAGAAACTCACCTCAACGAAAATATAGCCTTCAAAATCAGAGGCTACCAGTGTTACCGATCTGACCGAAAGGACAGACGATAAGGCGGGATACCGACCCTTGTAATCATCACTGCTTCCCAAATCGAAGTCTACATGGAAGGGTCTGAGTATCAGACACTTAAACTTAAGACAGGCAATACAGACCTACATCTGATCAATTACTTCTGTCCAAGGCACTGGACACACTACCATTAAAAGAAAAAAATGATTGTGTGTGGCGATTTCAACAACCACTCGCAGAGCTGGGGCTACGATCACATGGACCAGAGAGGAGAGAGACTGGAAGACTGACAGGATGAGAATAGATTCATCTTGATTAACAAAGCCGTCCTAGCCACATACTTTCCACACGAAATAATGGCACAATACATCTACACCTGACCTGGATTTCCATTCACCTAGAGTGGAACATTACACGAATCGTTAGGAAACAACTTGGTGGCACTGACCATCGGCCAATCTTTCTAACTGTAGAAAATGAGAGTTGTAAGCGAAAGCAGCACCCTCTCGAGGTGGAACTACAAAAAAGCAGACTGAGCAATGTACAAGCATCTCACCAGTATACTGGTTAGAAACCTGATAACTGAGAAAGACATAAATAAAGTAGTTGAAGAATTTGGGAAATGCATACTACAGGCAGCACGAGAAACAGTACCAAGAGGAGCCCATAAACAATATAAATCCTATTGGAGTAGTGAACTGAAACAGTTGCATAATGATGTGGAAGTGTGTAGAAAGCAAGCAGAGGCCACTCCCAGCCAAGAGCACCACAATAAATTCCAGCACGTAAAAGCCAAATTTCAAAGGGCCAAGCTGCAGGCTAGACGAAAAGCTGGCAGGAGAAAACGGAGTCTCTGAACTTTGAAAGAGAAACAAGGAAATTGTGGAAGCTAATAAAACAACTTAACGAGAAATCCAAACTATCTCGGAGTCACCTTTGATCGTCGCCTGACATGGAAAACACAGGTTGAGAAAAATCGAACAAGAGCAAGGCAAAGAATGGCAATCATGAAAAAGCTTGCTGGTACAACGTGGGGAGCAGATGAGAAAGTTTTCAAGAAGCTATATACTGGACGTGTGAGGCCAGTACTGGAATATGGCATTGCAGCTTGGGCAACAGCAGCTAAGTCAAACTTTAACAAAATAAGTCCAGAGCGCTGTGTGTTGGCTCTGCAATTATGGAAGCCTCCTTGGATGGGGGGGGGGGGAAATGCCCATGGTCTGCCCCTGTCTTCCCTTGAGGGCTGACAAGGATGTCTTTGGCTGTTCTATATGGGCCAGCTAGGATGGGAGATAACACCACACCAGTGAGAGTCAAACGTTCTAAGAAACCCCCGGGAAGGTTAACCCGGTCAACAAATGCCCACAGAAGTCGGATGTGTCGGCCTAACGACGCAAGAACGCAGCTCTGCTGTAAACAGGCACAACGCAATCACATCCGAACAAAAAACTCCGGATGAACGAAGAAGAAGAAGAAGAAAACTGAAAATGAGTCACCAGGAGCTGATGGTATCTCCAATGAAGAGGCCAAAGCAAAGCTGTTGCAGATCTTCAATAACAGCTGGATCTTAGGCAGTGTTCCACAAGCCTGGAGAGAAGCAATCATGATACCCCTCCTAAAATCAGAGAAAGATAGTTCCATTGCCTCTAACTACAGACCAATTAGCCTCACCAGCTGTCTCTGCAAAACACTGGAGCGCATCATCAATCACAGATTGCAGTGGTACATTGAAAGTATAAGCATCCTTGTGCCACAGCAGGCTGGCTTTAGGCAGTGCTACTCTACGGAAGATCAGACAACCTACCTCTCTCAAGAAATTGAGGATGCATTCCAAGAGAAGAAGCTGATGCTTGCGGCATGGATAGATCTGAAGAAAGCCTTTGAAGAAGTCTAGAAAGAAGGTCTGATGAAGAAACTGAGAAACTGCAAAGTCAATGGAAGAATGTACAAATGGGTGAAAGCATACTTGCACAACAGAAGAGCCCGAGTACAGATAGACGGACCCAAGAGCAAGAAAGTACTACTGCGTCACGGTGTTCCCCAGGGCGGAGTCTTGTTCCCCACACTTTTTCTAATCTTCATTAATGATCTTGTTGCTAATCTACCACATGGAATTAAAGCGGCAATGTACGCCGATGACCCGGTTCTATGGAGCACAAATGAACATGCATCAGTGGTCACCAGATTGCTACAAAGAGCTGTAGATACATTTGTTGCATGGGCAAATAGATGGTGTGCCAGCATAAACACTGACAAGTGCAGCACCACTCTATTTACTCTCTCTCTCCAAACAATAGGCAGGGATCATCCAGATAAATGGAACACCCCTAAAAGAAGATAAAGAACCAACATACCTTGGAGTAACATTTGATGGCAGGCTGACATGGAGAAAGCACATCAACAAAGCAGTAGCAAAAGCCAGAAGGAAAATAGCCATCCTGAGAAAGCTAAGTGGAACCACACGGGGAGCCAGTGGGAAAATACTTAGCAAAGTTTATCAACAGAGCATACGACCACACCTGGAATACGGGTCAACTGCGTGGTGTTCGGCATCAAAAACTACACTACAAGAGCTGGACAAGGTGCAAAATCAAGCACCTAGAGTCACCACAGGAGGGATGAGATCAACCCCTATAGTGGAAATGAAGAAGATGGAGAGGGCATAAGCACTGAGAGAGCGCAGAGATACGAAAACGCTAATACAAGCAGAAAAGTTCCTCAGTTTGCCAGGCCACCCTACGAAGAACAGATTTGAAAACCTTGCTAAGGGGCGGTTGAAAAGAAGTAGTTTTATCCACCAGGCCAAACGACTCTGCAGAGAAACCACCAATCTGCCCACAGTTGGCACCCCCCTAACAACTATTCCAGAGCGAACTATATGGAAAGATGAACATAGACTATCATTACAAATCCAGACAAAAGGGAGAGGAATATTTGACAAGGAAGAACAGAACAGTGTGCAGCGCAGAACAACCACTCTCAGCTTCCTTGATGAAGAATACCCACATGGCCTCTGGATCCGAGTCTAAACAGATGATAATGATGTTTGCATATCCTTTACAGGACATCGCTGTCAACATCAGCATCTTTCAGCTGATTGTTGATCTTTCTGGCAAGATTTCGCGCATTAGTTTGCCATTGCTTTCTGAGCGGCCGGCTCATTATCCCGCAAGTCACGAGCGAGGGTAGAATCGCAACCAATTCTCACGCGATGCGAGAGCTTGCGTGGATAAACGGGATTACGGAGAAAGCATTGTAACACCTCGGCCAGAAAGACCGGCCTACACAGATGAGTCAGCACAAAATGCTGTTCGAAATGGAGGAGCGGGAGTGTACATAGAATACCCAAATAATACTAGGGACACAGCCAGAGTACCGACAGGAAAGTACTGCCATAACTATAATGCTGAAATTGAGGCAATCAAGATAGCAACAGAGAAATTACTAAATACCATTAATGGTACACAACCTGTGGTGCTATTGACAGATGCAAAATCAGTACTCGAGGCGCTCCTGTCTGGGAAATTGCCACTACTAAGGACACTACTTTCTGAACTTAGCAGTCAGCATAAGTTCACCATACTGTGGATACCATCCCACAGTGGAGTGCCCGGAAACGGCAGAGCTGGTCGATTGGCTAAGGAAGGAGCCAAAGAAGAACAGCCTGATGTGCCCGTTACATACCACCAAAAGAAAAGAATGATCAGATCAGTCAGAAAACCACCAAAACCTGCTCAAGATGACTACCACGTTGTGGACAGACCAGAACTGTCTGTCATTACTCTGCGCCTCAGAACAGGACACAATAGATTACGCATTCACATGTATACAAAATTCAAGATTGGTGAAACAGCCGTTTGCATATGTGGATTGGCGTCGCAGACAGCAGATCACATACCCCAAGACTGCCCAAAATATAACATATCTAGGCAAACCTTCTGGTCTAGAGAGATGACAGTGGAAGATAAACTCTATGGACCACTGAGTGAACTAAAAAAGACAGTTAAATTCATACAAGAGACACCATTGCAGATATAGACATATTTCAAACAAACGAAAGAAGAAGAAGAAGAAGCTTCACATATTATCGTAGATGTCTATGTTTCACGTGCATACAGAGATATCCTTGCTTCACATTTATACAGAGATATTCATGTCTCGCATGTATAACGCGATGTTCATGTTTTACATTTATACAGAGATATCTATATTTCACGTGTATACAGAGATGTCTATATTTCACATGTTACAGAGATGTCTATATTTCACCTGTATACAGGGATGTTTATGTTTCACGTGTATAAAAAGATGTCTAAGTTTCACGTAATCACAAAGCTACCCATGTTTTACATTTATACAGAGATATTCATTTCGCACATATATAAAGCGATGTTCATGTTTCACATTTATACACAGATGTCTATATTTCACATTTATACAGAGATGTCTATAATTCACATTTATACAGAGATGTCTATATTTCGCTTATATACAGAGATATACCTTGTGAATTATGTAATTCTGTATTTATTGCAATGCCAAAGAAATCAGGAGCCTTGGAATGTGATAAACATCGAACAATTAGTATAATGAGTCACATCACGACGATTTTGCTAAGAATCATCATGCAAAGAGTTAGGAAGAAAATTCAACCCGAAATAGGAGAAGAACAATGTGGGTCTGTAGAAGAAAAGGTTACAGTAAATGCTGTGTACATGCTGCGAACAGTTATTCAACCTTCTATAGAAGTAAACAAGGATATACATCGTTGCTTTATTGACTACACAAAGGCTTTCGATAGAGTAAGACATGTCAACATGATAGAGATGTTTGCAGATCTACATATTTATGGGAAGGACTTATAACAAACATATATTGGAAACATCAAGCTGCCCTAAGGATTGATAATGAAGTGGGTCAATATCAGCCTATTAAGAGAGGTGTGAGACAGGGATGTATTATGTCTCCAGATCTTTTTTCCCTGTACAGTGAAAATATTTTCAAAAATGTAGAAGATATAAATGGAATCAGCATTGGGGGACGAAACATCAATAACATTAGATGTGCAGGTGATACAGTATTGATTGCAGACAATGAACAGGATATGCAACAATTCTAACTGGGGTTAGAATTAAATTGTAAGAAGACAGATTATGGTAGTCACTAGGAAGAACGAAATATCACAATGTAATACAAGTAAATGGAAATATTCTCCAACAACTGAATCGGTACAATTATCTCGGAACAGTCATAACATCTGATGGGAGATGCCTTGAAGAGGTTAGAACAAGAATCGTCATGGCGAAAGTCGCCTTTAGCAAGATGAAAATCATACTGACCAATAAAAAGATGTCAATTGAAACGAGAAAAAAGAGTGTTGAGATGCTACATAGAGCCTGTTCTTTTCTATGGATGTGAAATTTAGACAATGAGCAGTCAGGCTGATGGCTGTGGAAATGTCGTTTTTGAGGAGAATGCAAAGAAAACCATGGTCACAGAGAAAATCAAATGACCAAGTACTACATGAAACAAATGAAAATAGTAAATTGATTAGAGAGATTAGACGTAGACAGTCAAAATTGTTTGGAGAGATTAGACGTAGACAGTCAAAATTGTTTGGACATGTTATGAGAAGAAATAACTTGGAGATCTTGGTGACAACTGGCAAGATCGAGGGTAAGAGAACAAGAGGAAGACAGAGAAGTAAATACCTAAATGGCTTGTCAACGTGGCATTGTCGAGACAGGAACACTGAGCTGATCCACGACTCTGGTGATCGACTGAAATGGCGAATAATGAACGCCCTCTTACCGGCATGGCACATGATGGATGGATATACAGAGATGTTGATGGTTCACATATATGCAGAGATGTCTATGTTTTACATATATACAGAGATGTCTATGTTTTACATATATACAGAAATGTCTATATTTCACGTGCATACGAGATATCTATGTTTTATGTGTATAAAGAGAGTCCATGTTTCATATGTATACAGAGATGTCCATGTTATAAATGTATAATGAAATGTTGATGTTTTACATGTGGTCAGACATGTCTATGTCCAGCGTGTATAAAGAAATATATAAGTTTCATGTGTCAATGACAAGTGCTTGCAATGGCATGAACTCTGTGTTAACATGCAATGTAAACAACTGTAATATTGTTTATACTCACCTTTTGGAGTTTTGTTTTTAGTTCCCTAAATTTTGTCTTCGACAGTTCTGCCTCGTCATGTAATTTCTTTTCTGTGGCTTTCATGTCTCTGTTCAACTGTTGTATCTTTTCCTCATAATCTGTTGATTGCTGTGGATTATTCATAGAATTATCAGCCTTCGAATGTCTTGACTGGAATTTGAAATCTTAATTTACTTTGTTTCTGATTGTATTAAACTGTTTCACATAAAGCGATCTTTCACATGTATACAGATATGCCGATGTCTCACATGTATAGATAAGTCTATATTTCACATGTATACAGAGATGTACATGGTTCACATGTATATAGAGATGTCTATGCTTCACATGTTATCGGAGATGTCCATGTTTCACGTGGACACAGAGATGTCCATGTTACACATTTATACAGAGATATTCATGTCTCTCGGAGGAGAGTGAGTTCCCTTGAAGCAAGATGGCGGGACATTTCTTCGTCCCGTAAAATGGAACGTGTTTTTTCCGAAATGTGTATGGATTAAGTGTTTTTTCGTGGTGAAATGGAGTTCGGACCGTGCAACGGAGTTCGTGCACGCGCGCCCGGACTTCCTTTGGCATATCATCGGCTCCCGGTGGCGATAGTTAAGCCTAACATGACGACCAGACGACCAGCAAGGACACAACGTGGTAAGAGGGCGGGCGCGCGCAGAAGGCGTTTAAAATGTGACAGATTGGGTATCGGAAACGTTCGAGTACTGTACTGGAACTGTGCATCATTTAGTCAACGCCGACCCATTCTTGAAAAACTACTCTACGGAAACGATATTGTAGTCATACAAGAAATACAGCTCGGCGACGGAACAGTCAATGTCGCGGGATTTCAGGTAGTCTTTAACAGTGTCAGCATCTCCAATAAGGCCTTAGAGAGGTGGGAAGAGTTAACACAAGTGTAGTAGGGAGACACCAGACAGGAGAGACACCAAGCACTATAAATAGCCTCACAAGGAGACACATTTGTGTCAGACCAGGGGCCAACGCGTACAGGTGAGCGAGGGCTTTCCCCAAGCCATTGGGAAACTTGGCCTTACGAGTAACCGTGAAGTGCCAGGTTACTCTAGCTCACAAGCCAGCGTGCTTGGGACATCATGCACGCAAGACTAACTACTGCACGGGAGGGACAGTGTCCGTGCTTGTCCACGCAATGTGTAGCGTGTGGACAGACCCGACTGGAGACGGTAGAGAGCAGACGTATCCTTGACAAATGCTATAGTTTCTAGGCAATAGGCAAATATTAGGCTGTAAATTTAGATTGTGATTACTAGCATCATTTCTCACCACTTCATTGCATTCATGTTGTATAATGATGATGAAGTATAACGCTCGCAGAGCCATTCAAGTGTCAGCTCTAAATAAATTGCATTCCTTTTGCAAATGTCACGAGTTGTTATTTCGTGCGGTGCAAAAGTAGGGGAGTCCTGAGAACTCTGCAGCGAACAAGTCGCTGATAGGCAGGCGGCACCTCGGACATGCCATTCTGGTCCGCGACAACATACTAGTGTCTGAGGTCGATATGTCTTTCTGGAACAGTGATGCCCTGCAAGTGCAGGCATTAAGAATAATGACACCAGTGCAGCTTGTAATCGTGAACGTTTATGTGCGAAATGGGATGGTCGACGTGCGACAATGGCAGAGTTTGTTCGATATGGATGAAAGGCATATCATCTACTGTGGGGACTTCAATGCCAGAGGCAGTCAATGGGGGAATTGCATAACCAATAGACAGGGAGAAGATCTGGAGGACGCCCTGGCATCTGCTGCCCTAATCTGTCTGAATGATGGAAAGGTCACTAGAATAGCCACTCGACCAGGTGACTCTGACAGCGTCATTGACTTGGCTCTGGTGTCGCCCACCATCGCACCAAGGTGCCGGTGGGGCACACTGGGATACCACGATAATGACCACTACCCTTGTGTCATTCTGATCAAGAAAGACGGGGCCATGAGTCAAAGAAACAAGACCAATGCCTTCCCGTACGACAACACTGGTCAAGACGCCATAAGCAAGATCAGAAGAAGAAAACTAACTTCCTCCCGCAGGAGACAAGAAAGATGGTTGCAGCCACAATGGTGGAATGGAGAGGTCGAGAAGGCATGGATGGGAAAGAGGCAGGCTGTCAAAGAATCGCAAAAGGCCAGAAAGGCTAACATGCCACAGGTTGAGTTGGCGAACCTGAAGACTGAGGTCGATAGGACGATGACTTTATTCAAATCCTGCGCCAAACAGGCCAAGGCCGAGAAATGGGACGAGTTCTGCAGGAAGGTGTGCTCCGAGCGATCTCTTACGACATTCTGGCGCCTCCACAAGAGCATGAACGGTGCTGCACAACGTAGGGGTATTCCAGACTTTCAAGGCACAGACCTCGCATGGAAAAAGTCGGATGCGGACAAAGGTAAGGCCCTTTTTGCACGCTACATATAACAGACTGATCAGAAAGACGAGCCCGCCAGACAGAGGACCACAACGACACTCTCTCAGTTGTGCGTGGGGGTCGGGACAGACGAAGAATGGATAATCACAGCTGAGATATTGCGTGCGATGCTCAAGAAAGCGCCTAACACCGCCCCAGGCCCAGACGGCATCCGATATGGTGACCTACTGGTGATATCAGATGATGACATGGAAGAACTGGCCAGAGAATTCAACACCAGTATCCAGAGGGGTCAGGTCAAAGAAGAATGGCTACACATCTACTTGCTGCCGCTGCCAAAACCGAACAAAGACCATTCCAAGATAAGCGGCTACAGAATCATTACGATGCAGAATACTGTTGGCAAGCTACTGGAGAAAATTGTAGCACACAGACTTGCTTGGGACTTGGAACAGCTCGGCTGCTTCCCGCCCACACTTGGAGGATACAGATGCAACAAAGAGTCATGGCTGAATGCGGCGGTCTTTGCTCAAGATGTTTACGAAGGATTTCAGGTCAGAGAAGAGACATGTGCGGCTGCCATAGACTTAGATGACGCATATAACAGAGTATCTTTCGAGCACTTGATGCAATCCCTCCTCAGACTGAAAGTGCACCCTCACCTTGTACGATGGATAGCTGCAGTTCTGCTCCAAAGGTGGTGCTAAGATGCGGGAGTTGGTCTTCTGAGCCGATAACGATATGTCCAGGATTGCCGCAGGGTTCACCACTGTCACCAGTACTATTCAACGTGTATACGGTGCCGATCACTGAACAACAGTTGGACGGGAGGGGTAGGACTCTGTCATTCGTTGACGACATCCTCGTGTATCGACAGGGTCGAGATAGACAGGCGGTTGCCAATGATATGCAGGGAGAACTAGATCGAATATCCTCATGGTGTGCTGATGCCAATGCCCTTGTCAACCCTGCAAAGGCAACGGTTACATGGTTCTCATTAAACAACCATATTGTGAAAACAGACTACCGGCAGTAAGAATGGATGGGAGCATTTTGAGTAGAACCCAGTCAATGACATATTTGGCGTGAGGCTTGATCGTAGCCTGTCCTTCAGAGATCATGTCGATTATGTCATAACGAAGGCTCGAAAAGGTTTGTCAGCAATGAGAGTCATGGCGACTGCCAATATCGAGCAAAGACTGCTAATACTTCTGTTCCAAGGACTTGTGCTTTCACGCATCGAGTATGCCCTGGCCATCCTCACTGTCAGCCCTACACAGATTGGAAGACTTGAAAAGGTACAAAACGAAGCTATGCGCATCATTTTGGGCTGCACGAGAGACACCAGCTGTGTAGCAATGAGATACCTCCTTGACTTCCCGACAATGGAACACAGGATCAAGGTCTGGAGAGCTCGTGCATACTTAAAAATAAGTGCAGATGAGCAGCACCCTCTGCATGACGCTATATTCAGAGAAAAGGGTGACAGGCTAAAGAAAGGCAAATCATGGATGGGTCGGGCGGAAGATGTCGTCAGACAGGTCTGCAGTCTTACCAGTTTCAACCCCGGCAAGGAATGGGTGCCGATGCCTCCAGCTTTTAAGTGCACTTTCTCCTGCATTATCACACTCGACAGACGATGCAGAGAGCAGAACCCTGCCGCTCTCAATGCAGAGGTTAACGCGCTCATCTATGAACACTCAGATAGCCCCGAAGTGCTCATCTATACAGATGGATCTGTTGTAAAGCAGAAGAGAAGTGCGTGGGCATTTACAGCCCGTTCAGCGGGCCGAGCCGTTCAAGAATCCAGTGGTGCCCACTCTATGACCACGAGCAGCATGACGATGGAAATGATGGCAGTTACACAGGCCTTCATATGGCTGGAATCACAGTAGTATACCAACGTGTGTGTACTAAGTGATTCAATGAGCATTATTCAGAAGGTCGAAGCTGGATCTGTACGTAGACAATTGGCTGAATCGCTGCGGAAGTCTGTTGTCCGTAAAGTCACCTTCATCTTCGTCCCGGGACATGCGGGGGTCGATGGAAATGAACGAGCTGACAAATTGGCTGGCTCTGCACCCCCTGTAGATGGCCAGCCCATGGATCGTGCCGATGTTATTAACGTCCTTAAAGATATGGCGAGAACAGAGGACTTTGACGTCAGTGATTCCACATCGCTGTATAGGATGACAGACCTGGGAGTAAGAATCGGCACAGCCAGACGCGAGAGGTACATCGGGAAAACAAAGCGCCTCGTCAACCAACACAGAACTGGCACTATTAGCCACCGGACGCTGATGCATATGCTGGGGGGATGATTTGAGCACCTATGGACATGTCCGGAGTGCAATGAAGATACCCCAACTGATAACTGAACTGAATTCATGTCTCACATGTATAACGCGATGTTCATGTTTGACATTTATACAGATATGTCCATGTTTTACATGTTACAGAGATGTCTATATTTCACATGTATACAGAGATGCCTGTGTTTCACGTGTATAAAGAGATGTCTAATAGAGATAACCATGTTTCACATCTATACAAAGATGTCTATGTTTGAAGTGTATACAGAGATACATATGTTTTATGTGTATGCATAGAGTCCATGTTTCACATGTATACAGAGATGTCCATGTTTCAAATGTATAAAGAAATGTCCATTGTTTACATGTGGACAGAAATGTTTATGTCCAGCGCGTATAAAGAGATGTCTATGTTTAATGTGTATACTTGCAATGGCCTGATCTCTGTGGATTAACATTCACTGCAAACCCAACTGTAAAATTGACCTCTACTCACCTCTTGAGGGTTTGTTTCCTGTTCCCTGATTTTTGTTCTCAGCAATTTGATCTCATCTTCTTGCGTTATTTGTTTAGCCGTCAATTCTTTTAGGTGTTTCATATAATTAACCCGGACCTGCTGAATAGTAGGCTCCTGTAGTCTTAACTGGGATTTTAAATCCTCGCTGAGAGAGTTAACTGAATGATTTAATTTAGCATTTTCCTGCTGCAGGTGTACAATTTCGTCTTCCTTGCCCCTTATAAGATCCTGCAATCGATGTAATTCTTGCGTGGACGCATTGTCTTTAATGATATATAAAATTTTATCAAATGTCCTAGTCTGGCTGGGATGTATCTCAATATCTGCAGATGCATTTGGGGGCGACGAGACCACTGTTATGTGGAACCTGTGGTGATAAAATTATTATTAGAATATTACAAAAGACACACAAACATTGCCAACGTATGGACTAAATCATGAACACATGCTGATTCAGTGCCAAAGGATACTATATCGACGCATGTGACATCCCATTTGGACCGATGGACGATATATCGCCACATTAGGGTCATCGTGATATTTGTTTTGTTTCATGGCATCTTCTGCAATTTCAGGTCCCAGCGAATGAGCAGTTTGCATTATACCGGGTGTACTTTTAATGACTGAGGGGTTTTTGAAAATATTGCCGATCCAAGTTTTATATTCACCCTCTGTGGAGTTCATGCAACATACAAGGTAAATACAAAACTTAGAACGGCAATATTTTCAAATATCACACAGCCATTAAAAATACACTCTGTAATACTTGTTCATGTGATTGTGTACCATGTTTGGTCTCAACCTACTGTTTGTTTGCCACTGAATCAGTTAAGTACAAACACCTGTTGCCATTATACTTAAAATTCCAGAATTCAAACCTACTCTAAAAGTAGGGTTAATTTTTCTGACCACTGCGGCTGCTGGATCGACCTATTCTAGTTTTTTTCTTTGGCGTTCGCTTACTTTGATCTCAAGCGTAGTCCATACACACTATTTATAGTAGTGATGGACTGAGTTTTGCGTGTGGGTTAGCTTTCAATATTAACGTTGCCCATCGCTTTCAGGCGAACCCCCTCCGACTTCAGAGGTACTTATTAAAATTTTCGTCCCCAAGTCAAGGACGACAGGTCAATATTTTAGTCCAACTGTCCGGTGTAGGGGTTGAACCGCTTACCTCGGCATCAGCACACAGGATGTTTAAGACCACGCTTTCTTATCCATTCGGCCATGCTGACCTGCACCTAGTCTAGTAAAGTAGTTCTTTCTTCTGAATTCCCTCGCTTTGAGCTCAAACATGGTCCATACACGAGCTACTACTTCAAGTTCACCGGACTGATATTTGCGTGTGGATTAGCTTTCCCTATTACCAATGTCCCTCACAATCAGGCGAAGCCACCCTGACTTCTGAGGTACACTGTACTTGTAATTTACGTCCCAAAGTCAAGGACGAGAAGTGAACATTTTAGTCCAACTGACTGATGTAGGGGTTGAATGCGCCACCTCACCATCAGCACAAATGATGTTTAAGCGCGAGCAAGATTAACCTTTCGGCCATGATGACCCCCATATAAACACATACAAGGAAACCAAAAATGCCATTAAAGGTTTCGGAATTGTTATTAAGCACTCACCCGTTAAATGCGCTATTTAAGCGTATTACTACTTGTTGGGCCATTAATTTCGTCAGTGACGGCCTGCAATATGAAAACAATTGATACATGTTTAATATAACCAGCAATATTGCTTAGTATCTAGCTAGAGGCGAAGTGCCATAATTCATCGGTATACAGAGCCGAGGCTTCAAAATCAGCTGCGGGAAATTTGGAAAGAAAACGCTTTACTTTGAATTCAATGATATGAGGCATTATAAGGCGTCGGCCGTTCAGAAAGCAATGGCAAACTGCTTATCTAAAATGTGGCCAGTATATCACAAACATATCAAAGAAAATAGGGACACCAAAATGTGACATAGAAATAAAAGGGGAAAGTCTCAACCAAATCAATCAATCAATCATGTGCCATGCCGGAAAGCGTGGGCGGTCATGACTCGCCATTTCACTCGATCACCAGTGTCGTGGATCAGCTCAGTGTTCCTGTCTCGTCCATGAAATGTGGCCAAGCCATCCAGGTATTTTCCTCTCGGTCTTCCTCTTAGTCTGTTCCCTTCTATCTTGCCAGTTGTCACTAAGTTCTCCAATCCATTTCTTCTCATAACATGTCCAAAAAACTTTGACTGTCAACGTCTAATTTCTCTAATCAGTTTACGATGTTCATTTGTCTCCTGTAGTACTTGGTCACTGGTTTTTCTGTCTGTCCATGGTATTCTTTGCATTTTCCTTAGAAACCACATTTCTGCAGCCATCAGATGTTTTTCAGCTTGACTGCTAATTGTCCAAGTTTCACATCCATACAAAAGAACAGGCTCTATGTATCCCCTCAACACTCATTTTCTTGTTTCAATTGACATCTTTTTATTGGTCAATATGTTTTTCATCTTGCTAAAGGCTACTTTTGCCATGGCGATTCTTGTTCTAATCTCTTCAAGGCATCTCCCATCAGATGTTATGACTGTTCCAAGATAATTGTACCGATTCACTTGTTGAAGAATATTTCCATTTACTTGTATATTACATTGTGGCACTTCTTTCTTCCTAGTGACGACCATAACCTGAGTCTTTTTACAATTTAATTCTAACCCCAGTTGCTCACTGTGTACAACAACCGCATCTACTAATTGTTGCAGGTCCTGCGCATTGTCTGCAATTAATACTGTATCATCTGCATATCTAATGTTATTGATGTTTCGTCCTCCAATGCTGATTCCATTTATATCCTCTACATTTCTGAAAATATTTTCACTGTATAGGGAAAAAAGATCTGGAGACATCACACATCCCTGCCTAACACCTCTCTTAATTGGCTGATACTGTCCCACTTCATTATCAATCTTTATTGCAGCTTGTTGTTTCCAATATATGTTTTTATAAGTCTAATGTCTTTCCCATCAATTTGTAGATCTGCAAGCATATCCACCATGCTGACATGTCTAACTCTATCAAAAGCCTTTGTATAGTCAATAAAGCAAAGATGTATATCCATGTTTACTTCTATAGCACGTTCAATAACTGTTCGCAGCTTATTCACAGCATTTACTGTACCCTTTCCTTCTATAAACCCGCATTGTTCTTCCCCTATTTCAGGTTGTATCTTCTTCCTCACTCTTTGCATGATAATTCTTAGCAAAATCTTTGTGATGTGACTCATTAGTAGTGTATTTCGGGCTAAAGCCAGTCCTTTTTTGTGGCGCACATCGCTTTTGCGCCACAAAGGGCGATAACTCTTTATTTTTTTAAAGTAGGCGTGGTACGAGTAGGTGTTGGGAAGTGACTCATCAGAGTGGGCGTGGTATAGTGACTCATCAGAGTAGGTATGTGTAGTGTATAACATAAAAAATACAACATGAAACACTCAAAATAACAAACGAGTCAAGTAAGGTATATGTTTTTTTTTTATTAAACCATGTATAGACAAAGTTATAAAGTTAGTTTTTTTATCTTGGCGGGGACGTGTGGACAAATCTGGAAGGTAGTACCGGGAATTTTCTTCTTCTTTTTTGGTTGGCAAAGTGTGGGAAAATCTCGTGCGGGTGTGACGGCGGTCGGTTCATAACAGACGTGGAGGGGTGCATATGGAAAAGTCATTAAGTAACGGGTTGTAAAAACATTGGTGAGTGGTGTGTTAAAATATTTTGAACTGTTAGCGCATTGGTGGTGTACATTAGTACGAATAAAAGGAATGGGTGCGGTGGGGATAGTAGTGGGTATGGGTTAGTGAAATTAGTTGATAAGGGTGGTTATTAGTGCTATGCAGATGTTCATAGTAGCTTATTCACTAACATCACACGTGTTGCAAATGAAACCTTGAAAGCTAAAGATCGTTGATTGCAATGGATATGGTGTAGTGTAATTCGGTGGTAAGGGGTGGGTACCAGGTATTAGTGGTCAACAGATGTCAAGTAGGGGTCAAGTGGTGTTCAAGTGAGGAAATTTTAGGGAAAATTGTTGTAATGATATGGTGATGATTAAAGGGTGGTAAATTAGTGGTCAAGCAGTGGTAAAGTGAGGAAAATTTTACGGGAAAGTGGTTGTAATGATATGGTAATGATTAAAAGGGTGGTAAATTAGTGGTCAAGCTGTGGTCAATCAGTGGTAAAGTGGTGGTCAAGTGAGGAACATTTTAGGTGAAAGTGGTTGTAATGATATCGTGATGATTAAAGGGTGGTAAATTAGTGGTCAAGCAGTGGTCAAGCAGTGGTCAAGTGGTGTTCAAGTGAAGAAGTTTTAGGGAAAAATGGTTGTAATGATATGGTGATGATTAAAGGGTGGTAAATTAGTGGTCAAGCAGTGGTCAAGTGAGGAAATTCTTAGGGGAAAGTGGTTGTAATGATATGGTGATGATTAAAGGGTGGTAAATTAGTGGTCAAGCAGTGGTCAAGCAGTGGTCAAGTAGTGGTAAAGTGAGGAAATTTTAGGGAAAAGTGGTTGTAATGATATGGTGATGATTAAAGGGTGGTAAATTAGAGGTCAAGCAATGGTCAAGTAGTGGTCAAGTAGCGGCCAAGTAGCGGTCAAGTAATAGTGGTTAAGTGGTCGAGTGACCACTTAAATTATAGGGGAAAGTACGCGTAGTGAACCTGTGTTTGTTAAAGTGATCGATGACGTGGTCAAGTAGTGGTAAAGTAGTGGTAAATGGTCAAGTGACTTCTTAAATTGTCTGTGAAAGTAGGTATAGTGACATGGTGATGATCAAGAGGTGGTCAAGTGGTGTTCAAATAGTTGTCAAGTAGTGGTCAAGTAGTGGTCAATTAATCGAATGACCACTTAAATTGTAGGGTATGGTACGTGTAGTGAAACGGTGATGGTAAAATAAGTAATGACATGGTCAAATAGTGTTCAAGTAGTGGTCAAATGGTCGAGTGATCACTTAAAATGTAGAGGAAAGTACGTGTAGTCAAACGGTGTTGGTTAAAGTGATCGATGAGGTGGTCAAGTAATGGTCAAGTAGTGGTCAAGTAGTGGTCATGTGGTCGAATGATCACTTAAATTGTAGGGTATGGTACGTGTAGTGACATGGTGATGGTTAAAGTGATCGATGACATGATCAAGACGTTATGCCGGCTGCTAAGTTCAGAAAGTAGTGTCCTTAGTATTGGTAATTTCCCCACCACGACCGCCTCGAGCACTGATTTTGCTTTGATCAATAGCACCTAGTGGTACAGTCGACACACATGGACAATAGTTACATCCGGTCAAAGATGGCGTCACATCCGGTCACATGTGTAATAGTACAGCCGAGACAAGGGCTCATTGGAGAAAACCAGTCAAAGAAATCCCTGCTTCCGATCACATGTATAAGGGTACAGCCAGTACACGTGGCTAATGACTCAACCGGTCAAAGATGGCGATGCATCGAGTGACACGCATAACGATACACGTGGAACACGTGGCTAATAACCCAATCGTTCAAAGACGGCGTCACATCCCGTCACAAGGGTAATGGCACACCCAAGACACGTGGTTAAGAGAGAAACTATAGAAAAAGGGTGACCTATCGGTTGTCGAGTCAGGGAACATAACGTATGATGATCACTGTTTATAGGAGAGAATACACTGCATCATCAACACTGCATCCGAAGGGTAAAATGGTCACCCTTCTCTCTTTTTTCTATATCCTTGTAGTCCTAGTGTTACCGGGCTACACCAAAGGACACCCGGGCATCAACACAACAGAAACTGGTCTCGAAAACCCCATACGTGCGTGTAAACAACTAATTACAGTTTTCCGACTAAGCCTTTCTCATACTCATAGTACAGAGATGTGATCACCGATGCTAGTCGGGGAAGTCGTATTTGTACGTAACAACTATCGGGTCATACAACGACGAGTGGGTAGTGGATGTTAACAGATGCACACAAACACAACAAACTGCCCCGACTCAACCTTAGGCAATGCACTTAACATGACAGGTCACATGTCCGCCGTCATAACCAGCGACGTTATCACGTGGCAAATTAGACATCCACACTTTCATTTCCTTTCTATTTGTCCATAGTGTCTTTACATCTTTCTCCAGAAAGCCATTTCCAAGACCAATATATGTTTTCTCAGTGTACCTGCTCAGTGCCACACTTCATAACCAGACAAAAGTACACCTTCTATGTACCACTTCAACCGTCAAATAAGAAAATATGTTAGACAAAATATTAAAATTATTGATCAAATACAGAAATATCTCGTCCAAACTTATAAAAAGTAGGAACATTTGTTAACCTATTGGGAAAAATATCAAGCAAGTAGGAAAGTTTGTTAGTCAAATAGAAAAAAAAAATTTGACCACGTAACGATATATCTTGTCCACACTTATGAAAAGTAGGGAAATGTGTTAGTCAAATGAGAAAAAAGATTGACCAAATAACGAAATATCCTCACCAAACTTATGAAAAGTACGAAACTTTGTTAAGCAAGTATGAAAATGTATCGACCAAACAGAGAAATATATCACCCAAACTTATAAAAAGTAGGAACATATGTTAACAAAATGGAAAATATCTTGGCCAAATAGGAACATTTGTTAGCTAAATGGGGAAAATATTGTCCAAGTAACGAAATACATCATTCAAACCTACGAAAAGTAGGAAACTTTGTTAATTAAATGTGAAAATGTTGGCCAAATTTCAACCAAACTTATAAATATTTCAACTAAACTTATAAAAAAGTAGGAACATTTGTCAGCCAAATGGGGAAAAGGTCGGCCAAATATAGAAATATTGCAACCAAACTTATAAAAATTAGGAAAATGTGTTAACCTAATGAGAAATATATTGACCAAGTAAAGCAAAATTTACACCAAACTTACAAAAATTAGGAAAATGTGTTAACCTAATGAGATAGAAATATTGGTCAACTAAGAAATTATGTTAACCAAATAGGAAAAAGTATCGTTTAAACTTACAGATGTATCGTTTAAACTTATAACATGTATGAAAATTTGTTAGGCAAAGGTGAAACATATTGGCCAAGTAATGAAATATCGCATCCAAACTTATAACAAGTAAGAAAACATGCTAGTAACATCAAGAAATATGTCAACCGAAGTAATGCAATAGGCAAAACGATGGACAAACTTATAAATGTGTCGACCGTTATAAGAAAATGTTACCCATATTAGGAAAAATATTGGCCAACGTATGAAATATCTCGACCAAACTTACAAAGAGTAGGAAAACATGTCGAGCAAAGTAAGAAAACTGGTTATCCAAAGATGAAAAATAGTGGCCCAGTAAAGAAATATCGCATCCAAATTTTATAAAATGTATGAAAATGTGTTAGCCAACGGCGAAAACTATTGACCAAGTAAAGACATTTCTTGTCCAAACTCATAAAAAGTAGGCAAGTATGTTAACTAAATGTGAAAATTATCGATCAAACTTATAAATATCTCCACCAAACTTATAAAAACTAGGAAAATTTGTTTGCCAAATGTGAAAATTTTGACCAAGTAAAGAAATATCTCATCCAAACTTATAAAAATGTCGACTGATATAAGAAAATATGGTACCCAACGTAGGAAAAATAGTGGCCGAGTTACGAAATAGCTCAACCAAACTTACAAAACTTAGAAAAAGACGTCGACCTACCCAGGAAAATGTGTTAGCCAACGGTGAAAAATAGTCGCCATGTAAAGAAATAGTGCATCCAAACTTATAAAATGTAGGAAAATTTGTTAGCCAGATTGACAAAACTGTTGACTAAACTTATAAATATCTGGTCCAAACTTAAGAAAAGTAGAAACCTTTATTAACCAAAGGTGAAAAATATTGTCCAAGTAAAGACATGTTTCAACCAAACTTATAAATATATCATCCAATCTTATAAAAAGTAGGAAAATTTGTTATCCAAATGGGAAAAATGTTGGCCAAATATAGAAATAGCTCGACCAAATTTATAAAAAGCTAGGAAAAAATATTAGCTAACACAACTAAAATGTTGACCAAAGTTATAAATATCACATCCAAACTTATGAAAAGTAAGAAACTTTGTTAACCAAATGTGAAAATATATTGACCAAGTACAGACATATTTCAATCAAACTTATAAACTTGTCATCCAAAGTGATAAAAACTAGGAAAATCTGTCAGCCAAACTAAGAAATAGCTATGAAAAAGTAAGAACTATGTCGACCAAACTAAGACAAATGTGTTACCAAAATTAGGAAAAAATGTAACTTCTGTAGTTATTTAAATATTGAGCACAACCCACTACTGGCAACGCCGATCGCATTCTGGTATGAACCTAAGGCCTATAAACGTCAATATGGAAGCACTATACTCGAGTTTCGCCCTCATTTGAGCTCGTCAGTAGTGCAAATCCTGACTGGATCCGGAAACAGTCCCGGATCACGCGTGTGAAGCGGGTGTGTAACCACGCGGCACACACTGGACACACCAAATTATCACAACAGAACATCACAACGCTACCCATTGTAGGCTATGCTCAAGATTGCCCAATCGCAGCGACCGACGTCCGTCAATCGATGGGACCCGAACGATCAGGACTTCTCACTGGCAAGGTACACCAGGCCTCCTAAATCCAGTGAGCAATAATCAATTGGTTATGTGGTTGTTTCGGGATTTGAAATTTAAATATTGAGCACAACCCACTACTGGCAACGCCGATAGCATTCTGGTATGAACCTAAGGCCTATCCACGTCAATATGGAAGCACTATACTCGAGTTTCGCCCTCATTTGAGCTCGCAGTAGTGCAAATCCCTGACTGGATCCGGAAACAGTCCCGGATCACGCGTGTGAAGCGGGTGTGTAACCACGCGGCACACACTGGACACACCAAATTATCACAACAGAACATCACAACGCTACCCATCGTAGGCTATGCTCAACAACCACATAATCTGTTGTGATAATTTGGTGTGTCCAGTGTGTGCCGCGTGGTTACACACCCGCTTCACACGCGTCATCCGGGACTGTTTCCGGATCCAGTCAGGGATTTGCACTACTGACGAGCTCAAATGAGGGCGAAACTCGAGTATAGTGCTTCCATATTGACGTGGATAGGCCTTAGGTTCATACCAGAATGCGATCGGCGTTGCCAGTAGTGGGTTGTGCTCAATATTTAAATTTCAAATCCAGAAACAACCACATGATCAATTGATTATTGCTCACTGGATTTAGGAGGCCTGGTGGTCCTTGCCAGTGAGAAGTCCTGATCGTTCGGGTCCCATCGATTGACGGACGTCGGTCGCGGCGATTGGGCAATCTTGAGCATAGCCTACGATGGGTAGCGTTGTGATGTTCTGTTGTGATAATTTGGTGTGTCCAGTGTGTGCCGCGTGGTTACACACCCGCTTCACACGCGTGATCCGGGACTGTTTCCGGATCCAGTCAGGGATTTGCACTACTGACGAGCTCAAATGAGGGCGAAACTCGAGTATAGTGCTTCCATATTGACGTGGAAAGGCCTTAGGTTCCTACCAGAATGCGATCGGCGTTGCCAGTAGTGGGTTGTGCTCAATATTTAAATTTCAAATCCCGAAACAACCACATAATCAATTCTGTAGTTATGTCAAGCGTGTCTTGAACTTTTATCTGAAAAGACATTTCACAATACATAACCATCAACGTCAGCACTTCCCCGATGTTACATTACCGAAAGCTCCAACCTACCATTCCAGCGTATTTGTTAAAGAAGCACTTATACAGACTAATCACTCATCTCTCCACACTCTTGATTTCTTTCTAACACAACGTATCTCAGTCTTTCATAGATAGCTTCAAAACTTTTCCATGTCACATCACCAAGAACTTCAAACCTCCATTGTGCATGAGGTCTAATGACACATACATAACAACATTTATGGCAATGCAGTCTGTGATCCACCTGTGATAGTTTCGATATCATCTGAGTATTCGTCAGCAAAGAACCATTTGCCAAGACTGACGTCTTCAACTTTCTATATCACAATGTCTGCTACACCAACCTTCCATTGTTCCAGCTTTCAACAACACAAAAGCTGTTCTCGAAGGCTAGAACATAACATTTCTTACTTTGTCCACCTCTTTCACACGTTGTCATTTCACAACTGCAATACCGGCAAGTCTACATACAACCAACAGTGGGTGTTATGAAGTCAACCTTTCCTAAAACCACGCCTGCCTTATTGAGCCCTTGAATACCCTCTACCACATCTTCTAACAGATTTTCAACGTTTCATAGCCAATAACATTAACATTCTCTTTGATTATAGAACAACCCATTTTAGACTGACTAGGCAGATTTTCCACCCTAATGGAGATAAATCATCTATCCCCCTAACCTACTAGGCGCTATTCTAGACAACGAATACGGTCATCGACCAGCACCCCTAGTAAGAACTTGAAAGAAACAACAGAGATTGGGTTCCTGAGACGAATGAGTTGCATTCCTCGGATAACCATTGTAACAAACGATGAGCGCCTAAAAGACCCTTAGGAAAATAGAGTATTATATACATCAAACACAACATACTCTTTCTTACTAACCCTAACCTTCACTATACATCATTTAACCCTAACCTAAACTCTAACCCTAACCCTAACTATACAGCAAACACAACAAACTCGTTCTTAAGAGACATAGATACAAACCAGTGTTAGAAATAGAAAAAAGGGTGTGATTAAATTTTAATTAAAATTAATAACTCGAAATTTTATTCGTCCATATTTCTGTATTTATAGATATATACACCATATTTCTGTATTTGATCAATAATTTTAATATTTTGTCTAACGTATTTTCTTATTTGACGGTTGAAGTGATACATAGAAGGTGTACTTTTCTCTGGTTATGAAGTGTGGCACTGAGCAGGTACACTGAAAAAACATATATTGGTCTTGGAAATGGCTTTCTGGAGAAAGATTTAAAGACACTATGGACACATAGAAAGGATATGAAAGTGTGGATGTCTAATTTGCTACGTGATAACGTCGCTGGTTATGATCGCGGACATGTGACCTGTCATGTTAAGTGCATTGCCTAAGGTTGAGTCGGGGCAGCTTGTTGTGTTTGTGTGCATCTGTTAACATCCACTACCCATTCGTCGTTGTATGACCCGATAGTTGTTACGTACAAATATGACTTCCCCGACTAGCATCGGTGATCACATCTCTGTACTATGAGTATGAGAAAGGCTTAGTCGGAAAACTGTGATTAGTTGTTTACACGAGCGTATGGGGTTTTCGAGACCAGTTTATGTTGTGATGATGCCCAGGTGTCCTTTGGTGTAGCTCGGTAACACTAGGACTACACGGATATAAAAAAGAGAGAGAAGGGTGACCATTTTACCCTTCGGATGCAGTGTTGATGAGGCAGTGTATTCACTCCTATAAACAGTGATCATCATACGTTATGTTCCCTGACTCGACAACCGATAGGTCACCCTTTTTCTATAGTTTCCCTCTTAACCACGTGTCTCGGGTGTGCCATTACACTTGTGACGGGATGCGACGCCGTCTTTGAACGATTGGGTTATTAGCCACGTGTTCCACGTGTATCGTTATGCGTGTCACTCGATGCATCGCCATCTTTGACCGGTTGAGTTATTAGCCACTTGTAGTGGCTGTACCCTTATACATGTGATCGGAAGCAGGGAATTCTTTGATTTTTTTTCGCCAATGAGCCCTTGTCTCGGCTGTACTATTACACATGTGGCCGGATGTGACGCCATCTTTGACCGGATGTAACTATTGTCCATGTGTGTCGACTGTACCACTAGGTGCTATTGATCAATGCAAAATCAGTGCTCGAGGCGCTCGTGGTGGGGAAATTACCAATACTAAGGACACTACTTTCTGAACTTAGCAGCCGGCATAACGTCTTGATCATGTCATCGATCACTTTAACCATCACCATGTCACTACACGTACTATACCCTACAATTTAAGTGATCATTCGACCACTTGACCACTACTTGACCACTACTTGACCATTACTTGACCACCTCATCGATCACTTTAACCAACATCGTTTGACTACACGTACTTTCCTCTACATTTTAAGTGATCACTCGACCATTTGACCACTACTTGACCACTAGTTGACCATGTCATTACTTATTTTACCATCATCGTTTCACTACACGTACCATACCCTACAATTTAAGTGGTCATTCGACTACTTGACCACTACTTGACCACCACTACTTGACCACTACTTGAACACGTCATCGATCACTTTAACAAACACAGGTTCACTACACGTACTTTCCCATACAATTTAAGTGGTCACTCGACCACTTAACCACTACTACTTGACCGCTACTTGGCCACTACTTGACCACAACTTGAACATTGCTTGACCACTAATTTATCACCCTTTAATCATCACCATATAATTACAACCACTTTTCCCTAAAATTTCCTCACTTTACCACTACTTGACCACTGCTTGACCACTGCTTGACCACTAATTTACCACCCTTTAATCATCACCATATCATTACAACCACTTTCCCCTAAAAATTTCCTCACTTGACAACTGCTTGACCACTGCTTGACCACTAATTTACCACCCTTTAATCATCACCATATCATTACAACCACTTTTCCCTAAAATTTCCTCACTTGAGCACCACTTGATCACTGCTTGACCACTGCTTGACCACTAATTTACCACCCTTTAATCATCACGATATCATTACAACCACTTTCACCTAAAATTTCCTCACTTTACCACTGCTTGACCATTAATTTACCACCCTTTTAATCATCACCATATCATTACAACCACTTTCCCGTAAAATTGTCCTCACTTGACCACCACTTGACCACTAATTTACCACCCTTTAATCATCACCATATCATTACAACAATTTTCCCTAAAATTTCCTCACTTGAACAACACTTAACCCCTACTTGACCATCTGTTGACCACTAATACCTGGTACCCACCCCTTATCACCGAATTACACCTCACCATATCCATTGCAATCAACGATCTTTAGCTTTCAAGGTTTCATTTGCAACACGTGTGATGTTAGTGAATAAGCTACTATGAACATCTGCATAGCACTAATAACCACCCTTATCAACTAATTTCACTAACGTATACCCACTACTATCCCCACCGCACCCATTCCTATTATTCGTACTAATGTACACCACCAATGCGCTAACAGTTCAAAATATTTTAACACACCACTCACCAATGTTTTTACAACCCGTTACTTAATGACTTTTCCATATGCACCCCTCCACGTCTGTTATGAACCGACCGCCGTCACACCCGCACGAGATTTTCCCACACTTTGCCAACCAAAAAAGAAAAAAAAATTCCCGGTACTACCTTCCAGATTTGTCCACACGTCCCCGCCAAGAAAAAACAAACAAACTTTATAACTTTGTCTATACATGGTTTAATAAAAACATTATATACCTTAATTGACTCGTTTGTTATTTTGAGTGTTTCATGTTGTATTTTCTATGTTGTACACTACACATACCTACTCTGATGAGTCACTAGACCACACCCACTCTGATGAGTCACTTCCCAACACCTACTCGGACCAAGCCTACTTTTAAAAATTACGGAGAGTTATCGCCCTTTGTGGCGCAAAAGCGATGTGCGCCACAAAAATGGACTGGCTTTAACCCGAAATACACTACTCTCATTATACTAATTGTTCTATGTTGATCACATTCCAAGGTTCCTAATTTCTTTGGGATTGCAATAAATACAGAGTTACATAATTCATTAGGTATATCTCCAGTATCATATAATGTGTTCAGCAGTCTGGTGACTTGCTCTAGTCCAAATTCTTCTAAAGCTTTAATCTTTCTGTTGTGATGTTATCTGCACCGGGGGCCTTGCCAGCTTTCATATGCTTAAGA
Source organism: Cepaea hortensis (assembly GCA_963921405.1). Lineage (NCBI taxonomy): Eukaryota > Metazoa > Mollusca > Gastropoda > Stylommatophora > Helicidae > Cepaea > Cepaea hortensis. Next base: position 95,874,218 of record OY992885.1, on the reverse strand, counting down.
ACATTTCGAACCTCCATCTCCAAAATTGGCGGTCCTTCATTATTAAATCTAATATCATACTGTTTGTCTCTGTTATCATCATAAAGGTGTTTCACATAATCTGTCCATACATGTAGAATCTGGTCTTTTTCTATTATGATTTTGCCATCTTCAGTTTTTAGACGCCCTGTTGATGTACTTGTTCTTTTATTAGTAAGTTCCTGAATGCTTTTGTGCACTAATTTGGTATTTTGACTGTTGTGTTTGTTTTCAATTTCTAAGCACTTTTCCTCAAGCCATGCTTCTTTTGCCTCCTTACATAATATTCTGACTTGTCTGTGAATTTCTTCATTGGTTAATTGTAAATACCTAAGGGCAATAAGTCGCTATCAATGAATGTAAGAAAGAGAGTGCTAAAATGCTATATAGAACCAGTTTTACTGTATGGCAGCGAACCTTGGAATGTAAATGAACAAATTAGGAAGAACTTAGAAGCAACAAAGATGTGGTTTTTAAGACAAATGTTGCGAATTCCTTGGACTGCCAGAGTAACTAACCACGATTGCCTGAAAGAGGCTAATGAAACTAGAACACTATATACAACAATAAGAACATCGTGACAACTGGAAAGATCGAGGGGAAGAGAGGCAGAGGCAGACCAAGAGAAATGATGCCGGACGGATTGAGACGGTGGCATGGAGGAATATCACCAGCAGAGTTGATCCAAAACACCAAAGACCGAGATCTGTGGAGAGCCATGAACGCATACGCCAGCCGGCACGGCACTAGATGATGATGATACCACAAACAGCCAGTACATTCTGGGGAGATTGCCACGTCATGCTAAGAACAATTAACAGACTTACCGTATCTACCATGGGCTTATATACTGTAGTTTTCTTATGCAACCCCATTTAATTTGATGTGTAGTACGTACAATATGTCTGCTACCATATTAACAACTTTTAAGTCATAATTGTGTCACTCTCCTAGTTCCTACTTCCAACCATCGCTTTTTGTTAGGCCCAAATCTACGTTTTGATTGAAGCTGTTACATATTTGTTATTGTATCGTGGCATATAGGCGAGATTTTCTTCAGGCCAGTTGCTGGGTCAAGAACCGATATCTTAGAACCCAGGACATTCCCATACGTGTTCTGCCATCATTTTAAATAGCAAGTGAAGAGCCCCGATACTAATGGTACCAGTTATAGTCAGATTACACTAGTCAACAGCCAAATTGTACGGATATGAATATATCTGATGTTAACTAATTTTGGTTTGCTGAAAAACAAAATGACATTTAAAAATGTTGATTGGCTCTAGTTTTTAAGATATATGCTACTAATTTATTTAATTACAGTCTATATATATACTTGGGTATCCACCCTGTAGTTCAAGCAAAAGACGGACAACTTTTAAGTCACCGCAACAGTTGCGTCATATATATATATATATATATATATATATATATATATATATATATATATATATATATATATATATATATATATATATATATATATATATATATATATATATATATATATATAAGTGGTCGGTCTTTTGCTTGGACTACAGGGTGGATACCCAAGTACTGTTGCTTTCTCTGTGAGTGAATTAGACATGCATGAATTGACCATTACATCAGAAGACAATGGCCAATCAGGCAGTCATTGCAGCCTGGCAGTAAGAACCTTGAGAAACCAGCACTTGTTGACACCGGCAAGATTTTGTTGCCACCCTTGCACATTAAGCTGGATCTCAGGAAACACTGTGTCAAGGCAATGGAGAAAACAGATGAGGCTTTCAAATACCTAATCAGAAAATTTCAAAGATTGGGCGAAGCTAAAATAAGAGAGGGAGTATTTGTTGGTCCGCAAATTCGAAAACTTCTTCATGATGGCTAGTTTCTTTGATTGCTGCATGGGAAGGAAAAAGCACAAAGGCTAGCATTTAAGTTAGTGGTGGACAATTTTCTTGAAAACAACAGATCTTATAATTACACTGAAATTGTAGAAAATCTCCTTCTGAAGTATTAGAGTCTTGGCTGCAACATGTCTTTGAAAATTCATTTTGTGGATTCTCATTTAGATTTCTTAAGGTCAAACTGTGGTGCTGTCAGTGACGAGCATGGTGAAGATTTCACCAGGACATTACTGCTATGAAGACAAAGTATCACGGTAATTTAAATCCTTCAATGCTTCCTGATTACTGTTCGACTGTGACAAGAGACACCTCATCGATTGACTACAAGAAGCAAGCAAAGAGACCTCGAACAGCCACCGAATAATGACGGAATGGGTTCAAATGGGCCTTTTAAAAACATATTAAAGAAATGTTTTTTTTTTTCTATAATTTTATGTTTAAATATCAATTAATTGAGTACGTAACCACTGTTTTTACAATACTAAAGTAGAAAGACAAACTGTTCACCCCAGAGAATTAAACAAGCATGCATTATTTGTATTACTGTAATGTAAATTCATCATTAAAAAACAGAGCGAATTGATTAATTTGATTATGATATTCAATACAATTCAATTCAATTCAGCTTTATTTTAAAAGGGTTACAAATTGGGCACGCAAGCCCGTCTTACATTCGGCCATTCCAATCACTCATCTTTCATTCATCAATAGTGCATGATACATTCACATAGGAAAATACATTGTCAAATAAAAGTTGTAAACATAAACAATGCATATTACAATGTTATGAGACACATCCCTCACGCACCCACACATCCCCCTCCCTCCCAACCACATGCACCCCACCCACCCACACAGATCCCCATCCACCCACACACAACCCCCATAAACCCACCCACCCACACCTCACCCACGCACACATATCACCCACCCATACACACACATCCTCCATCCATCCACACACATCCCCCACCCCACCTTCCAACATACCAACCCACCCACCCAAACACAAACTCTCACCCAGCCATACACATCCCCACCCACCCACACACATCCCCCACCCTCACACACTCCCACCCAAACACCCCCCCCCCCTTCCCTATTAACACACATCCCCCACACACATCTCCCCACAAAGACACCCATCCCCCAGCCCACACACACCTACCCGCCCACCAATATCCACACACCTCCAACCACCCAGCCAAACACTCATCCCCCAACCATACATCCCCCACCCACACACACCCACCCCCACCAATCAACACACACCGCACCCACCCACATACACACCCCCACCCACCAACACCCACACACTTCCTACCATCCACCCAAACACCTCCACCCACACACACATACCTCACCTACACACATCCCCCACCTACCACACATCCTTCACCCACCCACACATCACCCACTTGAAGTCTGATATCCCCCACTTGAACTGATATTTGAAGTCAGCATGTCAAAATCAATCAGAAATGGTGTATTTAATTTTTGATACAAATAACTTTAGAAAATTTGTTGACTAGTGTTATATGTCCCTCTGGTCTGTCCTCAGGCACGTTTATGGACTGGTTGTGGTTCCAATGATCCCTCCCATAGACCACACACGGAGTGGTAAACGCTCCCTCGAGGAGCAAGCACGACAGGAGATTCCAGATGATTGGAAGCAGCCCTTTTTCTCCGAATGTTTCGGCCTCTTTACCTTCCTTACACTCTCAGGGCGAGGGCCCGTCTGGGTAATGACTCCCGGGCGTCTTTCTCCTGTCGTGCATATCCAATATCGAGAGAGTTGTTGATCGTATTTATCCCACATCGACATAGCTAAGTGTGCCTGCCCACACGCCATCCCACCCTCGGAGGGCGAACACTGGGCACCCGATGCAACTACCTGCATTATCACTTCACCGTAACTAACCGCAGGAATGCCAGCTTCTTTTCCTGGCACTTTGTCTTAGTCTTCACCTACGCCTAGGTGGATAGCCATGATCCAGTAGACGTCGTTACTGTCATGGTGCCTTCTTCGGATCCTGCTCAGTTTACCTCCTTCACGTTCCCAGCGAAAGCCAGCTCTTCCTCTGGTCTAATTATAATAAGGCTAGGACCCCTCCTGTTTTCGTCACAGCTGTAGGGCACGGCCCTTGCAAGACGTCCTATTCCACCAGAAGTGGTCGTTGCAGACGAAGCCTTTCATCATAGTGTAGAAACTCTGTAGCACCGGTGGTAATGAAATGTGTGTATACCAGAATTACAGATGCTATCAATGTTGTTGGTTTTTCTAATTTGGAACTTTTCCCCATGCTCCAAACTATTCTTTTAATGTGCACACGGGACCTCCTCGTTATTTGCCCTTGGTCAAGAAGGCTATCTACTCGTATTATATCGTTAGCATCAGCAACTGAGCTACCTCAGAAGTCGGAGTGGATTCACCTGATGGCGAGGAACAGTGGTAATAGGGAAAGCTAATCTACACACAAAAATCAGTCCAGTGCTGTAATAGCACGTGCATGGACTACGCTTGAGTTCAAGGCGAGCGAACGGGAACAAATATTCCATTGACTTGCACATTTCCAGGGGCTGTAACTCTGTACATTCGACTTCACCACACAGTTTTTCCTGCTTGCTTTCCCTACTCTTCCTACTCCTTGACTGTCCCCAGTCTACCTACACAGCGGCAGGTTTGTGATCTATATGTCTGGTCCTTGTCTCTTGACACAGAAGATCCTAACAGTTGCTGCGCTACCGCCAGCATAGCCCTTGAGGGGGGAGGGGTCATTGGAACATCCAAGCCCCTCTAGTACTTCAAGCTGGAAACACAATAGAGGGCTACCCCTGGATTAGAGAGGGAGGTATACCACCCTTTTCGTTTTTCTAAAATTCTTGCAACTGAGACTATGAATCGAATAAAGTCTACGTGAGCCAGACTCGGGCGTCATAACAACGCCTCCTCCTCTTGTTATTTTGCCCTTTATCCTCAATTAGGGCACAGGGCCTCAAACAACCCATGTCAAACCGCCATATCTTGTGCTACCTACTACACCCCTCTCCAAGTTCTCCCCAAATAGTTCGTAATCCTTAATCAGTGGCGGATTGGCCAAAGTGTCAGCTTGCCCGTAGGCAAATAGGCCCCATGGGACCCTAATGATGTTTGGTCTCTTAATCATTAGATTACGGACACAATTCGTAATCCTGCATATCGCGTTCCAAACATAGTTGCGGGAGATTTAGAAGCAGATGATACTAATAGAGACTATTACACAATATTTCCAAGTTACAACCCAGAGTATTTGAACAGGGTATCGTTATTCATTGGTATTGCTATTTTGACCACATTATGATATTTAATAGTATTGATATTTTGGCCACATTATGAGATTTAATAGTATTGATATTTTGGTCACATTATGAGAAGACAAATCGGGAATATGCTGTGACAGTTGAACAGATTTGTGGAAACAGAACCAGAGAAAGACAGCGAGAAAAAATTATTGAGTCTTGTTTCGACTCTTGGGCAAAGAGGTTACGGACGTTTTTTACGCACACCGCGTTCTAAGCACAGCTGCGGGCGATTTGGCAGTAGACCTCCTTGTGCTGGTTTTCATAAAATGGTATGAGTGCTGGTTTTTCAAAAAATAATAGCAGACTTCTGAACGTAAACTTGCCATAAGATCACAACAGTACAAAATGCTGGTGTTGACTGCAACGTCCTGTAAAGGATATGCAACTAACTAACTTTATACTATATGTTATAAATCAGAAATAGATTTCCCTGGTTGTGTCCCGTCGCAGCAGTATGAGAGAACAATCCAATCAATCACTCAGGTGCCGTCTCCTCAATGACGGTTGGCTACAATGGATCTCCAACACTGCCTGTCTCTCGTCTTTGCTGTACATTCTGTTAGATTGCCGTTCGTCCATCTCTTAATGTTATCATCCAACTTGTCTACAGTTTGCTCGCTTGCCTTCAGCCTTACCCTCCAGTATGTTTTTTTAAAAAAATATGTAAGTATTATTCAAAGGCAGCAAGTCAAATGGTTTGGCCATGCAAGTAGGTTACCAACTAACAGTATACCACAACAAGCAATGATGTACAGACCAGATGGAAGCAGAGGAAGAGGCCGACCACGTAAACGATGGACGCAGGGAATAACAGAGTCCATGGGAATATCGATACATGAAGCCCATAAGCGGGCACTCTCCTGCTGTTTATACTTTACCTCGACACCGCAAGGTACAAGAGGAACATGATGAGATGAGATACAAATATGTTTTAAAACGTTTTTTTTTTTGGGGGGGGGGGGGGACTAAGTGGTCTCGAGGTATGGTGTCCGCCTCGAGTGCTGGAGGTCCCGGGTTCAAGCCCCGGTGACGGCCGGGATTTTTTCACGTGTACTTCCAATAACAAAATTTCCCCTGGTCTCTGGGTAGTGAGATCGGACGCTCGTGTGTATTATTGAGCACGTAAAAAATCCCTTGTCAGTTGGATATTGAAAAAAGAGTAGCCTAACGGCGCTGCACGGGCAAAATTTCGAGTTAAAAATCTACCCAAAGTATTTCAGGATCCTCGCCGGTACTACGGAGTTCGTGCACTGAGCTGCGATTCTCCGGATTCAGGGTTGAGATAGGAGTAGAACCGAGCACTTATGGGTTACAGAGATGTGGTTCCTGAGACGAATGTTGCGAATTCCTTAGACTGCCAAAGTAACTAACAACGACTGCCTGAAAGAGGCTAATGAAAATAGAACATTATATACAACAATAAGAAAGATACAAACAGACGAAGCCGTGTCGTTGCCGTGATGTTGATCCGTCGACTAAACTAAACTAAACTAAACTTAAAACGTGGCCGAAATATTTAACTTGCTTCTTTTTTACTTCTTTCATCAACTCTCTTTTCATTCCCAGTTTTTTTTTTTAAAAACCTCTGTATTTGATTGTTTTTGTTTCCATGAAATACAACATATTCTTCTGTATATCCACATCACCAAGGCCTTAATACGGCTTTCTAATTGCTTGTTCATTGTCCAGGCTTAACGAACAATTGAACCTCCAGAAAGATTTGACCTCTATAGATAGAATGGCCAATTGAATACGAATTCACTGTATTACCTGGTAGGTGGAGTTCAGTGGTAAAATTAGATCTGGGATTTCCTTCCCATTTGATGACAAATGCGGCAGTCAGTAAAGAGACTGGTGATATGACCTGTTGAAGCTGTTAGTTGAATATGTAACAGCTTGTCATGTTGTAGTGTGTATTGCGAGCTGGCTTAACTTTATTTTCCCCAGTGAGTGGCGTAACTAGGTGAGCGGTGCAGGTGGAAATTCGTCCCCATGTGCCCTAATTTTCAAAAGTGGCGCTAGTTAAATGGTGTGTTAAAAGTTATCATGGGCGCCGTTTGATCGTGTGCCGTTGTGTCGTTTTATGTGTCATGGCGCCGTTTCATATGCTCGCTCCCCCTAAACGTTTGAACCTGGCTACGCCACTGAGCACAATATGTATTGTCACGTGATTAAATTTAACAGGATGTGGCCATGGTACACAGAGTAAGAATCTACACATCTTCTGCACATATCTTATAAAAAAAATAAAGGATTTTTTTCCCCACGTCATTTTGTTAAAAATGTAAAAGAGCATGAAGTAATGCGACAATGCAATATATTCATTATGGGCACTAATGGAAAGATCTATAGAGACACTGAAAAAAAAAAAAAAAAAAATATATATATATATATATATATATATATATATATATATATATATATATATATATATATATATATATATATATATATATATATATATATATATGCTTCATAGATTATTCTAAGGCATTTGATAAGGTAAAACATGTTAAACTGATTAAAATGTTGGAAGATATTAACATTGATGGGAAAGATCTCAGAATAATAAGGAATATTTGCTGGAACCAAGTAGCAGCAATTAATATGGGAAATAAATAGAGCGATTATGAACAAATAAAGCTAGGAGAGGAGCGGCTGGCCGAGTGGTTAGAACGCCGGACTCTCATTCGGGAGACCCGGGTTCGATCCCCGGTAAGGTGTGGGATTTTTTTCTGTCGGGGGCAAAAATAAAATCCTAACCTGCACAGTTCGCGGCGACTGCACTAGCCAGGCGGCCTTTATTCCTCAGGCTGAAAGACCCCTCTGCCATACACCGCAAGGTACTATATTGGCAGTAAATGACAGTTATGACAGTAAAGCTAGGAGCAAGACAGGGATGTGTCTTGTCACAGGATCTCTTCTCCCTCTATAGCGAAATAATTTTGAGAGAGATCAAAAATAAGTCAGGAATACTACTAATCGGATGTTATAATATAAACAGTATACGCTATGCAGATGACACAGTATTGGTGGCGGATAATGCAATAAATCTACAACAATTGTTGGACATTATAGTAAGAGAGAGTGCAAAGAAAGGACTCTCCTTGAATATCAAGAACTCCCCCGATCTGTCTCCACCTTGCCGTGGTGGGGGAGCTTGAGTGTCCCACAGACCCCAAGCGCTGTGGCAATGGATATAAACTACATATTGGACAGCTCTTGGGATATGGACCAGACTAAGAGAGACACAACCTGCTGCTCTGCAGGTAGACTGAGGATAGCAGTCAAAATTAAAACTCAGGCGCACGAAGCCACAAACTTGGTCCAGACACTTACACAAAGGCCTCCACCTGAGACATGTAACTGAACGCTCTACGCTACTACCCTTGGATGAGAGAGCCGGGCCGATTCTCACTTACCGAAAAATGGAGGTGAGATACTGAGCACGCTACATGCCCAGTTCAGATACTTGTCCGAAGGCTCTCAGCTGGGGGATATGAGGGATCCCCGGATGAGAGGGCCTGGCCGTTTCTCGCTCACTGCTGTACGGAGGTAAGGTGCTGAGCCGGCAGCACATGTAGCCTACCTCGTGAGGGAGTACTAAAAGGTTGAAGAAGTGCCCCAGTCGAATGAAATGGTTACGAAAACTGTATCTAACTCATAGACAGTGTAGACAAAGGTGGAAAACCGTCTCAATAAAACTAAATTGAACGCACGGCTAGCGAATCCATTGCGTAGTCCGAAGTCCGAAGCGAAAGCTTACCTAGTGGATGTCGCCCGCAGACCGACCGTTCCTGGTGTGTGCTTGAGCGACCAGTGGCAAGCGTGATGCCCAACACATGGAAGTGAGGAACTAAAGCAGCCATGAGCAGGACGAGGCAACTCCTCGGGTGAGCCCAGTCTCAGAGCAATATGTGCCGGCTCTGCAATTATGGAAGCCTTCTTGGATAGCGAGGGAATGCCCATGGTCTGCCCCTGCCTTCCTTTGAGGGTTGACCATGATGTCGTTGACCGTTCTATTTTGACCAGCTAAGATGTGGGCGACATCACAACAATAAGTCTAACGTGCCCCGAAACACGAGGAAGGATAACCTCATTAAAAAATGCCCGCCGAAGCCGGAAGTGCCGTCCTACGGGTGGCAAAATATAAATTGGCACTACGCATTTACGTCCGAGTGAAATGTCTCATCCGAATGTCTCTCATGCTAGGAACAGCTCTGACCACCTAGTTTCCGAATGCCGCTCTTGTTCGGAACAGCACTGACTAGGTAGTTTTCCGAATGTCCGTCGTGCCTGGAACAGCTCTGATGGGCACAAAGACAAGCACATGTCCGAACCAAAAACTCGCTGAGTGGATACCGTCTGCAGACCGGTCTGGTTTGTGCGGGAACGGCACGTGGTGAACGAAATGCCCAATATATTGAAGTGAGGATTTAAAGCAGCCATGAGCAGGTCGTGACGATTCTCTCGGTGAGCGCAGCACCAGGGCGCTATGTGTCGGCCCTGCAACTATGGAAGCCACCTTGGATGGCGGAAAACGCTATGGACTGTCCCTGCCTTCACTTGAGGGATGATCGAAGTCTTCGACTGTTCCAATTTGACCAGCTGGGATGTGGACGGTACCACAAAAGTGAGAGTCTCCCCGGAATGCTAACCTGGTCAAAACAGCATGCTAAAAGTCGGATGTGTTGGCCTGAAGGTTTCGACCCGAGGGTGCCTAACTAGACACACCGCAAACACATCTGAAAAAATACTCCGGATGAACGCAAAGAAGAAGAAGAATGTCAAAAAAAAAAAAAAAACAGTAACAAAGGTGATATAAAAGAAACAGGTGACACCAGCATGTGAAATGGAAATAGAAGGGGAAATTCTTAACCACGTGGATAATTTTAAATACCTATTGACATTTATAACGTCGGATGGAAGATGCACAACAGAGATTAAAACAGAATAGGGCAACCAAAAGCTGTATTTAAGAAACTAAAGAATATTTTATGCAATAAGTCACTATCAATGAATGCAAGAACGAGAGTTCTGAAGTGCTATATAAAAGAATCTGTTTTACTGTATGGCAATGAATCTTGAAATATAAATGAACAAATTAGGAAGAACTTGGAAGTAACAGAGATGTCGTTCCTGAGAGAACGTTGCGAATTCCTTGGAATGCCAAAGTAACTAACAACGACTGCCTGAAAGAGGCTAATGAAAATAGAACATTATATACAACAATAAGAAAGATACAAACAGCTTTCTTTGGTCATGTGATGAGGAGAGAGACATTGGAGAACATCGTGAGAACTGGAAAGATCGAGGGGAAGAGCGGCAGAGGCAGACCAAGAGTAATGATGCTGGATGGATTGAGACAGTGACATGGAGGAATGTCATCAGTAGAGTTGATCCAGAACACCAAAGACCGAGATCTGTGGAGAGCCATGAACGCCTATACCAGCTGGCATTACACTTGATGATTATATATATATATATATATATATATATATATATATATATATATATATATATATATATATATATATATATGTGTGTGTGTGTGTGTGTGTGTGTGTGTGTGTGTGTATGTATGGCTGACTGGCTGGCACCTTGGGCTGAATTTAGATGATCCCTCTCTCGGCCCGTCTAGTTTACTCCAGAGGGAAAATAATACAATAAGTCTGGACAAGCTGCTGGATCAGCAAAGCAATGCTTTAACTGTTCGCCTATCAGAGCTTCGATCTCATACCATTTGCCGACCAAGACTTAGGGCCTGATCTGCCGTGCCATGATATTTAGTCTTTAGATTGCATTTCCCCGCACTAGGATCTCTCTCTCTCTCTCCCTCTCTCTCCCTCTCTCTCCATCTTTCTCTCACACACACACGCACGCAGCACACATACACACACGCACACACACACACACTCACACATAAATATATATATATATATATATATATATATATATATATATATATATATATATATATATATATATATATGGTTATAACTCGCAAAAGATATTTCACAATTCAACCATGCACGGTATATTTTGTTCTTAAGAAGCTTTACTTGTTGAAAACATGAATAACTTCGCTAACCAAGTTTATAATTTCGATAAATTAAGACATATCAAATGATGAAGATGCTTGCAGATCTACAGATTGATGGGAAAGTCCTTAGACTTGTAAAACACATATATTGGAAATAACAAGCTGCCATAAAGAGTGATAATGAAGTAGGTCAATATCAACCTATTAAGAGAGGTGTGCGACAGGTATGTGTAATGTCTCCAGATCTTTTTTTCCCTATACTGTGAAACTATTTTCAGAAATGTAGAAGATATGAAATGAATCACCATTGGGGGACGTAACATCAATAACATTAGATGTGCGGATGATACAGTATTGATTGTAGACAATGAGCAGGATCTGCAACATTTAGTAGATGTGGTTGTTGCACACAGTGAACAATTAGGGCTAGAATTAAATTGTAAGAAGACAAAGATTATGGTCGTCACTAGGAAAAAGGAAATACCACAAAATAATATACAAGTAAATGGGAATATTCTTAAACAAGTTAATCGGTACAATTATCTCGGAAAAGTCATAACATCTGATGGGAGATGCCTTGAAAAGATTAGAACAAGAATCGCTATTTGCAACGAGGAAAAGAGCGTTGAGGTGATACGTAGAACCTATACTTTTGTATGGACAATGAGCAGACAAGCTGAAAAACACCTGATGGCTGTGGAAATGTGGTTTCTGAGGAAAATGCACAGAATACCATGGACAGACAGAAAAACCAACGAACAAGTCCTGCAAGAAACAAATGAAGACCGCAAATTGATTAGAGACATTAGACGTAGACAGTCAAAATTTTTTGGGCATGTTATGAGAAGAAATGAATTGGAGGACTTGGTGACAACTGGTAAGATCGAAGGGAAGAGATCAAGGGGAAGACCAAGAAGTAAATACCTGGATGATTTTGCCACATGGCATGGTCGAGACAGAAACACGGAGCTGATTCACGACTCCGGTGATCGAGCGAGAAGGCAAAACTTGACACGCGCACTCACGCACGCACGCATGCACTCACGCACACACACACACACACACACCAATGCCGCTGTCAGAATGCCAACACAAAAGTCCGCCACGATAAACACAGTTCATCGTCGATGGAAGCGGCAGTCACTAGAAAACTAGCAGCCATACATTACTGCACAAGGCAACCCAGTTAGTTCAGCTACCCGTAGGCCGTCCGCCATTTTTCTGAACATGCATTCACGCTACAAATTATTGCGAACAGGAACGATGCATAAAGAGACAACCCTTTGCCGTGAAGTTGGAACCGCGACTAACTATATTATATAAATATATCGGGCGAATGGAGATGCTTTGATCTATGATAACATACTCACTATATTTGATGTCCTCACCTTGACCTAATCCGACACTTGGCTGTAACAGGTTCAGCTTTGTGATGAAAGTATTTTGCTTGTAATTCTGGAAATTTCCTATCGTTATTTTTAATAATTACATCATTTGCCGGATCCCTGCCGTAATCCCGCATGTCGCGTTTGAAACACAGCTGCGGGAGAGTTTTTATGAAATGTTATGGGTGCCGGTCGTTCAGGAAGCAATGGCAAACTACTGAAGGTAAACTTGCCCAGGAATCAAGAACAGTCAAAATATGCTTGGGTTGACTGTTACGAGCTGTAAAAGATATACAACTAACATAGGCAATTGTAGCTGGGTCACTCATGTCATGTGGCAAATGACAGTGATGCAACATTAAATTGATGAGTTAGCGCATCAAAGAAGAAGATAAAGAGTGGCACAAATGGTGAACATTGTGACACCAACATTGAACGCAATTTAGACGCATTGTACGACGTCACCTAACACCGTAACGGCTTAAGCTTTAGTTTGGGTTCCAGCGTAGGAAGTTATAGGATGTGTTTCAATACCAGTCACGGGATTCAAGCCGTTACTAATTCGTAAGTCACCAAAGGTTAAGCATGGTTCCAGTTACGGGCAGCCTGGCGACATTGACCGTTGGAGCTCGATTATGGTGAGCTTCGGTTGAAGGTAGGCAAGTATATTTGATTAGCATTACCAAGATACTAGATGGCTGGCTCTGTTCCCAACACTCTCACTGGTCTAGGGAGATGATGCCTGATTGAAGAGCGGGAGTGAATGGTGAGCGAGAATGACTCAAGTCTAAATCAGCCCCACACTCATAGCCGTTATCTGATATCAGCTGTGGTAGAATACATCGCAGTTCACTCCACCAGTATATTCGTTGAGTCGTTTTTGGAGTTCAGATAGTTAAGCTGTCCTATATCATCATGCCTCAATTTATGCTGTCCTGTACCATAATACCCTAGAGCCACACAGATCTCGAGGTGAACGTTGCTGCATTATAGAGCCTGAACTCATATCTTGGAGAGAGACCAACGTAACCTCTTGACAACTCACACCTGAATAAAATCGTACAATGAAGATCAAAACAGGAGGCATAAAAACAACAATGAACGAAGTCGGAAAGGTTACATGTCTACAACCAACGCAGGCAGAAGACAGCAGAGCACAGCAACAAACACAACAAATTAGACGACAGACCGACCGCTCAATGTAGGGTGGCCAGATCTTGTGTAGCTGAGAAACCGGGACGTTTTCCCTAAAATCACAAATGCCGGTCTCCGTGGCTTAAAGGCTTGCGAACACAAGCTATCTATCTATCTATCTATCTATCTATCTATCTATCTATCTATCTATCTATCTATCTATCTATCTATCTATCTATCTATCTATCTATCTATCTATCTGTCTGTCTGTCTGTCTGTCTGTCTGTCTGTCTGTCTGTCTGTCTGTCTGTTTGTCTGTCTGTCTGTCTGTCTTGTCTGTCTGTCTGTCTGTCTGTCTGTCTGTCTGTCTGTCTGTCTGTCTGTCTGTCTGTCTGTCTGTCTGTCTGTCTAATATATCAATCTATCTAATCTACCTTTCTACCTATCCGGAAACTGCAGACGTTTGAATTCGAATGGCATATCTGAAGGAATCATTGGGGCGAGAGGCAACAGTACATCTTCTCCTTTTAATTTCACACTTAAAATTGTAGATTCGATGATATTGTTCAAAGTTAGAACATTTTCAAGTATCTAAAATAGATCCATTATTTTTCCCTGGAAGGTTAACCCGGTCAACAAATGCCCGCAGAAGTCGGATGTGTCGGCCTAACGGCGCAAGAACGCATCTCTGCTGTAAACAGGCACAACGCAGTCACGTCCGAAAAAAAAAAATCTGGATGAACGCAGAAGAAGAAGAAAAGGATCCATTATCTATACGAAAATTTTGAAGATGCCTTAAAGTTTTTATCACTTTATTTATACCAGTTACAACTGTGGTGCACAGAGTATATGTTCGGCCCTTTCCCGTTCCCGTTGCGGGAAAAATGGATTCAAAAATTTTCACATATCTAAAATAGGTCCATTATTTTTACGAAACCTTTGAGGATCCTTAAAGTGTTTATCACCTTTTTTTTAAATAACGCATAAGCCTGTAGATTCTTCTCCTTCTTCTTCTTTCGTTCGCTTGAAATATGTCTATAACTGCAATGCTGTCTCTTGTGTGAATTGAACTGTCTTTTTCAGTTCACACAGTGGTCCATAGAGTTTATCTTCCACTGTCGTCTCTTTAGCCCAGAAGGTTTGCCTAGATATGTTATATTTCGGGCAGTCTTGGAGTATGTGCTCTGCTGTCTGTGACGCCAATCCAAATGTGCACATGGCTGTTTCACCAATCTTGAATTTTGTATACATGTGGTTGCGTAATCTGTTGTGTCCTGTTCTGAGGCGCAGAATAATGACTTGTTCTGGTCTGTCCATAACGTGGTAGTCATCTTGAGCAGGGTTTGGTGGCTTTCTGACTGATTTGATCATTCTTTTCTTTTAGTGGTATGTAACGGGCACACCAGGCTGTTCTTCCTTGTCTCCTTCCTAAGCCAATTGATCAGCTCTGTCGATTCCGGGTACTCCACAGTGGGATGGTATTTACTGTATGGTGACCTTATGCTGACTGCTAAGTTCAGAAAGTAACGTATTTAGTACTGGCAATTTCCCAGACAGGAGGGCCTCGAGTACTGTTTTTGCATCTGTCAATAGCACCACAGGTTGTGTACCATTGCTGGTATTTAGTAATTTCTCTGTTGCTATCTTGATTGCCTCAATTTCAGCACCATAGTTATGGCAGTACTTTCCTGTCGTACTCTAGCTGTGTCCCTAGTATTATTTGGGTATTCTATGTACACTCCCGCTCCTCCATTTCGAACAGAATTTTGTGCTGACCCATCTGTGTAGACCCGGATCCAGAGGTCCTGTGGGTATTCTTCATCAAGGAAGCTGAGAGTGGCTGTTCTGCGCTGCACACTGTTCTGTTCTTCCTTGTCAAATATTCCTCTCACTTTTGTCTGGATTTGTAGTGATAGTCTATGCTCATCTTTCCACGGAGTTCGCTCTGGAATAGTTGTTAGGAGGATACCAACTGTGGGCAGATAGGTGGTTTCTCTGCAGAGTCGTTTGGCCTGGTGAATAAAATTATTTCTTTTCAACCGCCACATAGCTAGGTTTTCAAATCTGTTCTTCATAGGGTGGCCTGGCAAGCTGAGGAACTTTTCTGCTTGTATTAGCGTTTTCATATCTCTGCGCTCACTCAGTGCTTGTGTCCTCCCCATTTTCTCCATTTCCACTATAGTGGTTGATCTCATCCCTCCTGTGGTGACTCTAAGTGCTTGATTTTGCACTTTGACCGGCTCTCGTAGTGTGGTTTTTGATGCCGAACACCATGCAGTTGACCCGTATTCCAGGTAGGTCGTATGATCTGTTGATAAACTTTGCTAAGTATTTTCCCACTGGCTCCCCATGTGGTTCCACTTAGCTTTCTCAGGGTGGCTATTTTCCTTCTGGCTTTTGCTACTGCTTTGTTGATGTGCTTTCTCCATGTCAACCTGCCATCAAATGTTACTCCCAGGTATGTTGGTTCTTTATCTTCTCTTAGGGGTGTTCCATTTATCTGGATGATCCCTGCCTTTTGTTTTGGAGAGAGGGTAAATAGGGTGGTGCAGCACTTGTCAGTGTTTATGCTGACACACCATCTATTTGCCCATGCAACAAATGTATCTACAGCTCTTTGTAGTAATCTGGTGACCACTGATGCATGTTCATTTATGCTCCATAGAACCAGGTCATCGGCGTACATTGCGGCTTTAATTCCATGCGGTAGATTAGCAACGAGATCATTGTTGAAGGTTAGAAAGAGTGTGGGGCACAAGACTCCTCCCTGGGGAACACCGTGACGCAGTAGTACTTTCTTGCTCTTTAGTCCGTCTATCTGTACTCGGGCTCTTCTGTTGTGCAAGTATGCTTTCACCCATTTGTACATTCTTCCATTGACTTTGCAGTTTCTCAGTTTATTCATCAGACCTTCTTTCCAGACTTTGTCAAAGGCTTTCTTCAAATCTATCCAAGCCGCAAGCACCAGCTTCTTCTCTTGGAATGCATCCTCAATTTCTTGAGAGAGGTAGGTTGTCTGATCTTCCGTAGAGTAGCACTGCCTAAATCCAGCCTGCTGTGGCACAAGGATGTTTTTACTTTCAATGTACCACTGCAGTCTGTGATTAATGATACGCTCCAGTGTTTTGCAGAGACAGCTGGTGAGGCTAATTGGTCTGTAGCTTGAGGCAATGGAACTATCTTTCCCTGATTTTAGGAGGGGTATAATGATTGCTTCTCTCCAGGCTTGTGGAACACTGCCTAAGGTCCAACTGTTATTGAAGATCTGCAACAGCTTTGCTTTGGCCTCTGTTCCTAGGTTCCTGATCATTTCATTGGAGATACCATCAGCCCCTGGTGACTTTCTTATTTTCAGTTTTGATATGGCTAGCTCCAGTTCGCTGATTGTGATGGGTGCCTCCAGAACCTCATGTACTATTTCCTTCTGTCCTGTATGTTGCCGTTTCTCTTGAATCTCTTGTTGTTTCTCTGGACTGATTTTGATATTGTTATCTTGTGCGAATGAGTCCGCAAAATGGTCAGCTGCTTGCTTTCTTGTTAAGATGTTTCCATCTTTATGTAGTGCAATTTTTGAGTTTCTCCCTGTGCCCTCATCGTTAAATTGTTTTATTAGCTTCCACAATTTCCTTGTGTCTCTTTCAAAGTTCAGAGACTCTGTTTTTTCCTGCCAGCTTTTCCGTCTAGCCTGCAGCTTGGCCCCTTGAAATTTTGCTTTTGCATGCTGGAATTTATTGTGGTGCTCTTGGCTGGGTGTGGCCTCTGCTTGCTTTCTACATACTTCCACATCGTTATGCAACTGTTCCAGTTCACTACTCCAGTAAGGTTTATATTGTTTACGGGCTCCTCTTGGTACTGTTTCTCGCGCTGCCTGTAGTATGCATTTCCCAAACTCTTCAACTACTTTATTTATGTCTTTCTCAGTGTTCAGGTTTCTAACCAGTATGCTGGTGCGATTCTTGTACATTGCCCAGTCTGCTTTCTTGTAGTTCCACCTCGAGAGGGTGCTGCTTTCACTTACAAGCTCATTTTCTACAGTTAGAAAGACTGGTCGATGGTCACTGCCACATAGTTGTTTCCCAACAATTCGTGTAATGTTCCACTCCAGGTCTGGTGAATGAAAAGCCAGGTCAGGTGTAGTTGTAGAGTTCCATGATCTCGAGTATAAAGTATGTGGGTCAGACGGCTTGTTAATCAAGATGAATCTATTCTCATCCTGCCAGTCTTCCAGTCTCTCTCCTCTCTGGTCCATGTGATCATAGTGTCATGCTGATCATCTAATTACAAGCTGCTGCTCTTACAAATTCCTGTGACAGAAACTTTAGGTAATCCACAATACCGTGATTCACAGAGTGCTTGTTTGAAGCAAGTCCATCTTCCATACTGCATTACATATTTGTCTAAAGTTTGTGTTCTGTCTGGATTATGCTGCTATTCATGCACATGCAGCAGATGTAATTAATTAAGCCCAAATCCTAGACAGAAATAACACATACCATCATTGGTGATCAAACTGCTCAGCATGGGGGTTGACGAGGGTCCATCGAAATCCCAACAACTCCACAGACTACATCCTACTATAAATACAGGCCCTGCAAAGTGGTGTGGACATACGTCTCTCCACACATCTCCAGGGTGTTCTCAATCAATTCTACTGATGATAATCCTCTAGACATCACCTTAGACCACCAAGCAGCATCTCTCGCGGGCTGTCTCTTCTCGTCTACCCATGGTCTTTCTTTATCGCCGTGATATTCTCCAGTATCTCTCTTCTCACTATATCAACAAAGAGCATCACTTGTATCTTAGTTTTGGATAATGTCCCTATTTCATTAGTTTTTCCTGGCAACTATTAGCTACTCTGACTGTCCAAGATAACAGTAATATTCATCTCAGAAATAACGTCTCCGCTGCCTCTAAGCTCTTCCTAATTTATTCATTCATGTTCCAAAATTCACTACCACACAACAGAACAGGTTATATGTAACATTTCAGCATTTTCTTTCTGACATTTAATTAAAGTTATTTATTACACAAGATACTCTTCAGATTCTGAAATACAGTTTTTGCTGGGCCTATTCTGGTCTTAACCTCTGTCACGCATCTTCCATCTAATGTTTTGATTTCCTCTTAATAATTTGAATTTATTTCACTATTTTATATTGATACAGCATACAAGGCGATGCGCTACCTTCTTGATTTTCCAACCATTGAAGACAGAATACAAATTTGCAGAGCACGTGCCTACCTCAGAGCCAACGCAAACACACAACATCCACTGCATAGTGAAATTAGGACGGTGAAGGGCAGCAGGTTAAAAAGGGGAAGGTCGTGGATGGGTCAAACCGAAGACATTTTTCAACAGATGTGTTCACTTGAGGACTTAGAACCTGGCGAGAAGAATGTACAAGTGACAACAGATTTCTGTACGTCCTTTTCTGTTTGCATCCAACTAGACAGAAAATGCAGACAAGAAAATCCGGCTGCTGTAGAGGCGGAAGTACAAGCGTTGATTTTCGAGAATTCGTTAGACAGCGATGCTATCATTTACACAGATGGGTCGGTCGTCCGACATGTGAGAAGCTCATGGGCCTTTACGGCTCAGGCCGGAGGGATAATTGTGAAGGAGGACTCTGGTGCTTTTGTTGAGACCACAAGTAGCCTGACTATGGAAGTCATGGCGGTAAGTAAAGTAATAACATGGCTCGAGACACAGACATTCAATAGGGCGTGTTTCCTTAGCGACTCAATGAGCATGCTCAAGAGGATAGAGATGGGGTGAATCCGAAGAGAGTGGTTGCTGTCTCTGGAACGGTCTCAGCTGGCAAAGACTAGTTTCATCTTCGTGCCAGGACATGCGGGAATACAAGGAAATGAGCGGGCTGACAAGGTCGCAGGTAAGGCTACTGTGGAGGTCGGACACGCCATGGACTAGGCTGACATTCTGAATGCTCTACGAGAAGTAAGACTTTTGCGAGAACCAAGTGATGACTGTGAATCTACAACCATTGTCAGACTGCGAGAACAGCAAATTAAAAGAGGTGTGGCAAAACAAGAACACTTCGCAGGAAGCCAAAGAAGATTGATAAACCAACACAGAACTGGTGTCGTTAGCCGCTATACGCTGCGGGATTTGCTGAGGAGGAGATCCGAGCAATTATGGACTGAATGGTTCGATGTGCAATGAGGATGATCTGTCGACTAACTAACTAACTAATTTGAATTTATTTACTTGGTTAAGCATTTTCCCTTCTATTGCTGTATAACATTTTGAAGATATCTGTTTCTTTGATATCACTATTGTTTTTACTTTCTTGATATTAAGAAAATATTTTCAGAAATGTAGAGGATATAAATGGAATCAGCATTAGAGGACGAAACATCAATAACATTAGATATGCAGATGATACAGTATTAATTGCAGACAATTCGCAGGACCTGCAACAATTAGTAGATGCGGTTGTTATTCACAGTGAGCAACTGGGGTTAGAATTAAATTGTGAAAAGACTCAAGTTATGGTCGTCACTAGGAAGAAAGAAGTGCACAATGTAATATACAAGTAAATGGAAATATTCTTCAACAAGTGAATCGGTACAGTTATCTTGGAACAGTCATAACATCTGATGGGAGATGCCTTGAAGAGATTAGAACAAGAATCGCCATGGCGAAAGTAGCCTTTAGCAAGATGAAAAACATTCTGACCAATAAAAAGATGTCAATTGAAACGAGAAAAAGAGTGTTGAGGGGATACATAGAACCTGTTCTTTTGTATGGATGTGAAACTTGGACAATGAGCAGTCAAGCTGAAAAACATCTGATGGCTGCAGAAATGTGGTTTCTGAGGAAAATGCAAAGAATACCATCGACAGACAGAAAAACCAATGACCAAGTACTACAGGAGACAAATGAACATCGTAAACTGATTATAGAAACTAGACGTAGACAGTCAAAATTTTTTGGACATGTTATGAGAAGAAATGGATTGGAGAACTTGGTGACAACTGGCAAGATCGAAGCGAACAGACCAAGAGGAAGACCGAGAGGAAAATACCTGGATGGCTTGGCCACATTGCATGGACGAGACAGGAACACAGAGCTGATCCACGACACTGGTGATCGAGTGAAATGGCGAGTCATGACCGCCCACGCTTTCCGGCATGGCACATGATTGATTGATATTAAAGGAGAATCGTCTTCCACACTCTCTATTGAAACGCAGTTTCACAATTCCCCTACATACCGAGTTCAGGGTTCTGAGTCAGTGCGGGCAATTTGGAAGCAGATCGCTGTGTGTTATTTTTGATGGTATGAAACATTGGCCATTCAAAAAGCAACGTCAAACTATTGAACATAAATTTTCTTAGAAAACCACTAACAGTCATTAAATGCTGGGCTTGATTGCGACATCATGTAAACGTCATGCGGCCAACATTTTATTACTAAAATGTCCAACAGTTGTTGCAAATTGTTTACATTCTCGGCTATCAAAACTGCCATCTGTAAAACGCAGATTATTATAGATATTAATTATAGATAATATAATCCCCAACTCATATTCCT
Organism: Cepaea hortensis; assembly: GCA_963921405.1. Lineage (NCBI taxonomy): Eukaryota > Metazoa > Mollusca > Gastropoda > Stylommatophora > Helicidae > Cepaea > Cepaea hortensis. Next base: position 95,852,849 of record OY992885.1, on the reverse strand, counting down.
GGTCTATCTTTTATCTCTCTCATTATTAGTTTGCTACAGAAAGCAAAGAGATTCGTGACCTAATGAACAAGAGGCCCAATATACAGAAGTGGTGCTAAGCAACTATGTGCAGGACTCACGATTCCTTGCGTGAGCCTAGGAATACAGCACCATTTGTTGGCTTGATATGATTGGAAGCCTCTTTGGATGGGAGAGACTGCTCTTTGTTGTCCCTGCCTTCCCTTCAGAGCGGAACTACATACAGGTGTCAGCTCTGGGTGGGCTTGGCGTCATCATTGCTGTGTGGGCAGATGGGACACAAATGATGCCAACACACTGAGATTGCTGGGAAAAAGTGGAATGTGTCGGCCAAAAAACTAAAATATAGTTTGTTCTGTTGTACAGATATCAAATGCAAATACAGACAATAATAATAAACAATAAAGGACGATGCATAAAAAGAACAAGGAAGTCATACAATAAAAGAATACAATGTTTAATATAATTACAACCACTACTACAACTGTCTAAAATATCTCTAATTTTTGAGATACAGGCATGTGTATATTAAAATAATATTATTACAGTATTTTCTGTATAAGGCGATGGTAAAAAAAAATCATTGCTATGTGGTGCCTTACAAAAAGAAACTGCTTGTTTACTTACAGTTTCTTTTTTTTTCTTTTCAAGAATCTTTAAAAAATTAAATTGGTTAGACTTTAACCAACTACATGCATAGTAGGATGCTAGTTATTTTCGTACATTTCTTGCACAGGATGACATCATCTGCATGAAAAGCATGTTTTCTTTCACCGGATTTATTTTGTTATATTTGTGGAGAGTACACTTTGAAAGAAGAACATAGGAATCATATTACTGTTGTTGTGAAAAATTCATACTTTGCTTACTTTAAAGTAAAACTAGGTGACCATGACAAGTTTTGGGCTCCTTGTATTGTTTGCTAAACATGTGTTGAACATCTGCCACAGTGGACTTGTGGGAACCACTATGATGACTGTTAGTTCTGTATTGTCAATATTAAGGGAATTAAATGAAAGTTAGTTGCATATCCTTTACAGGACGTCGCAGTCATCACCAGCATATGTTTGCTGTTGTGATCTCTTGGCAAGTTTACGTTCAGTAGTTTGCCATTGCTTTCTGAATGACCAGCACGCATACCATTTCGTACAAAACCAAGATAAGATGGTGTGCTACTAAATAGCCAAACTTAAAACTGGAATGTTTGATGGACCTCAAATTAGGACGTTAATAAACGATCCAAATGTTTTTGATTTGATAACAGAGTCCACAGCCTGGTCATCATTTTATTTAGTTGTGCAAAACTTTCTGGGTAATTTTAAAGCGGACAATTATTCTGAATTAGTTGAAAACATGCTGTCGATATTTTGTAAGCTTGGATGCAATAGGAGAATAAAATTGCACTACCTCCATAACTACTTAAATTTTTTCCCGAGAATCTTGGCGACTTGAGTGAGGAGCAGGGTGAAAGATTTCACCAAGATATAAAAACAATGGAAGAGAGATACCAGGGGCTTTGAGATGCCCACATGATGGCAGATTACTGTTACACCTTTAAGCCTGACTGTCCGGGTATATCAAATTCCAGGAAGTCCTCGAACAGAAGCTTTTGGTGAGTTGACTACGTATTTTAAAAAAAATTCTAGTGATAAAGTTTTAATACATTTTTGGTGTTTTATATGAAGGTAATAAATGCACAGTAATTATACATAATATGAATGCAGATTACAGTCAGAATGCCACTGATGGCACCTAACCCTAGGCTTGTACATAAACAATTGCTCTACTAAGAAAGTCATTCTCAGTTATCTCAGAAACTAGAGCTGATAGAAAAAATCTGATTACATTTTTGGAATAAGCAACACAAAATTACCAAAGAACAGCTATACAATTTAAAGCACAAAAATTGTGTAAACCAGCATAATATACTTCTGGTCTAATAAGGTAAAGTAAGTCAATTTACACATGATTAAGACATAGCGGGGAACCAGTCTTCTGCCTTTTAATCCCCTATGTATTATAGGTCCTAAAGCAACTCAACGCTAAGCCTTGGATTTAGTTTCATACCCATATTATCAGTGACGGAATGATACACGAGGAGTTGAAAGTGGCACAGTGACTATCATAATTTCCAGCTGGACCTGAGTTTACATAGCCTCAAGCTGAGAATCTGTTTGCAGACTACTTGGCACAGGATATTCTAGCCTCATAAAAACTGATACCAGAAAACTAGTTAGTTACAAGCAGCTGGCATGATACTGACCACATCTGTTTCTTTATCTACTTCTTTGTACATGTTCTGATGTCAACCTGAGTATATATATATATATATATATATATATATATATATATATATATATATATATATATATAGCAAATGACAGTAGCATAGAATTAATTTGATGAGTTAGTGCATCAAGAGATATTAATAGAATGTCACAAATGTCGCACGTGGTGGCACGTGTAATAAACAAAGTGTAAATGTCATTGCAGTGCGTAGCTTGACAACGTAACGGTTAGTTAAGCAGTTCTGAGCCGGCTAAGACAGAGGTAGGATGTCCTTCACCAACACTCGCAGACTACAAGCCGTGACCGATTCATAAGTCACCAGTCTCCGCATGGAATCGTTCCGGTCTACAGCCAGCGGTTGACAGTTGCTACACTCAGCTTCACTGACACTACGATCACCTGAATGTAGATATGTCATTCTCACGATGGTGAGCAGAGTTCCAGTTACGGGCAGCCTGGCGACATTGGCCTTTGGAGCTTGATCAGGGTGAGCTCCAGTTGAAGGTAGGCAAGCGTAGTTGATTAGCATTACCAGGGTAGCAGGCGGCAAGCTTCGTTCCCAACACTCTCACTGGTCTAAGGAGATGATATATGATTGAAGAGCGGGAGTGAATGTTGTGCGAGAAAGACTCAAGTCTGGATCGGCACACACGCTCATAGCCGTTATCCAAGATCATCTGTGGTAAATTACATCGCAGTTCACTCTACTAGCCTGTGCGTTGAGTCGTTTTTGGAGTTCAGATAGTTATGCTGTCCTGTACGTGTGTGTGCAGTCACGTTGGCGCAGGTCATTCAGCTTCACAGAGATCATACCCCAGAGCCACACAGATCTCGAGGTGAACGTTGCTGCATTATAGTGCATGAACTCATATCATAGAGAGAAACCAACGTTACCTCTTGACATAGAGAGAGAGAGAGAGAAAGCAGCAGTCAACTTTGGTTGTTGACATTTCCATAGAGTTTGTCCTAAAGTGGATTGGGCGTCTTCTTTTAGCCTGTATCCTCCATTGGGACATAGGCCCTCAGCTGGCTCCAGTTCCTCATGTCCTTAGCTATCCCATGCAGATCTGCCCATGTCCTCCTGGTATTATTCATTCCCATTTTTACTTCTCTTCTCTTGTGTAAGTTTAGGTCTTTCTATTTTTGTTTTGCCCGGTATTTTCCAGACAAAGGACTTTCTAGTTATAATATTGTCAGGTTGTCTCAATGCATGTCCTATCCACCGCCGGGGTCTTTTCATCGCCTCTTGGTTCACTGGTATTTGCCCTGTTCTATTCATGAACTGGGGTGAATGTAGGTCAAAGTAATTTCCGCTGTTCTGCATGGTGCAGCTTAGACAACACTGTTTAAAAAAAGAAACGCCACATTTTTGGTGTTACTTTTATGAAAGATATTCGCTGATTGGACATCAGTCAACTTATCGGCTGTGTCCATCTGGCCATTAACTTCTCGTGGTTACCCAAATAGTACTCTTCTCATGATTCGTGAGGTCATGAAAGAGGTCAAGGTCAAAACAACATTTTTGAAAATAACTCGTGACAGGTTCATGATAATCCCACGAAACTTACTGAACACAAAACTCTTTGACCATATTATTATTATTATTATAAAAGATTGAGGTACTTCCATTTTTCCGGTTTAGTGTTCGGTGGACTGTTGGACCGATCGATGGATGTTTTTTTTAAGTTTTTGGGCCCGTAGGGCCCTCACTGTCGACGGGGGTGTTGCTGAGTCGTAGGCCTTCGCCTAATCTAGGCAGTCAAGTAAAGGACGCTTTCACATGTCTCTAGTGTATTGGGAATATGACGCTGGCCATATTTGTTAGACCAATCGGCACTAAGCGACTGATGTGGTCAGTATCGCACTGGTCATCATTACTTCTCTGGACAAATCTTGGTAGCCAGTTTAGTCTTGGTCGACCAGGAAGCCTGGTCAATTATAATAATCCGTCTCAAATTTAATACGTGACCGCTGGGCAAACATGCTGGTCACTATGTTACCACGACTCCCTTACATATTCTAGGATAGGTCACAATGATTTGCTGTGTCTGGTACCCTTCCATGTCATCCTTCCTCAGCAGACAATTACAAAAAAATGTATAGTACCCATTATTATGAATTTGGGTTGACCACAGAGCCGTATTGGTAGGAAAATATAATATTTTCATTGTTAGGGTTTGAATCTGACCATAGTATTGACAAACAAATGCACTAACCACTATGCCACAACAGCGTTCTTGTCATGTGAGAAAGCAGTTACTCGCTCCTAGAATGATGTTGAGAAATGAAGTAAAGAGAAAGTAACGTGTGTATGTGTACATATGTATGTATACAAGCTTGGAATTAAGTCAAGTGTTCAAAGCTATCATCCAACCAATACACCTGACGACATGTCATAGGGTCTTTTGCTGATTGACTCAAGGCATAGAAGCAATTCCTCTTGTTTGACTACCCAGATCACATAGTCAGAAGAGTCTCAGTTATGCTTGAATGTAGTATTTAACATTTCAATCGTCATTCTTAGAAACTTAAGCTTTTAATATTATATATGCCACACTGTTAATAAAATATACACGAAAAAAAAGCAACAGATATATACAGCAAAGAAAAAAAAAACAACGCATTAGATATGTGGTCTCCCTCTTGTCCGCTTCCCCTGCCATCTCCTTCATCATCTTCAATTCTTGTCCAAGTTTCGCACCTGTATGTTTGATACAAGTGTCTGAGGCAAAAACAATCTCACGAAAGACACTGCCAAAGGAATGCGGTCTGTTGGAACTTCACATTTACTAGATCATGGCATAATGAGGTATAATTATCGTAACTCTTCCAACTTCGTAATTAATTCCAACTCTGATTAAATTTTGCAGTATTTACACGGGAAAGGTTCTAAAGAGTATTAATAAAAACTTAAAACATATTTAAAAAAAAAAAATTATAACATCAGATGAAAGCTGCACAACAGAGATTAAGGGCAGAATAGGGGAAGCAAACCCTGCATTTCAGAACATGAAGATTATCTTAAACAATAAGTCGCTATAATTGAATGCAAGAAAGAAAGTGCTGAAGTGCAATATAGAACCTGTTTTACTGTATGGCTCTGAATCTTGGAATGTAAATGAACAAATTAGGAAGAGCTTCGAAGCAGCATAGTTGTGGTACCTGGGACGAATGTTACGAATTCCTTGGACTGCCAAAGTAACAAACAACGAGTGCCTGAAAGAGGCTAATGAAACTAAAACTTTATATACAACAATAAGAAACAGGCAAACAGCTTTATTTGGTCATGTGATGAGAAGAGAGGCATTGGAGAACATCGTGACAACTGGAAAGATCGAAGGGAAGAGAGGCAGAGGCAGACCAAGAGAGATGATGCTGGATGGATTGTGGCATGGTGGAATATCAACGGCAGAGATCCAGAAAACCAAAGACCGAGATCTGTGGGGAGTCATGAACGCCTTCGCAAGCCGATATGGCAATTGATGATGATGATGATTTTTACTTCTCTTCTCTGTGTATTATTGGGTCTTCCTCTGTTTCTATTTCCCTATGTATTCCTAGCAAAGGACTTTCTAGTTATACTATTGTCAGATTTTCTCGATGCATTATCTATCCAGCGTCAGCGTAGTTTCTTCACCTCTTGGTTACTTGCATTTGTCTAGTTCTGTGCATGAGCTATAGTGAGTGTAGGTCAAAGTAATTTCCGTTGTTCTACATTTAGACAACACAGATGTCCAGGTATCTGACTCTAGACTTCACGCAACAGTGACCACAGCTTGTCCACATTGATTGGTGGACAGTAAAATTTATTTTTTCTTCTTCTTCTTCTTCTTCTTCTTCTTCTTCTTCTTCTTCTTCTTCTTCTTCTTCTTCTTCTTCTTCTTCTTCTCTTCTTCTTCTTCTTCTTCTTCTTCTTCTTCTTCTTCTTCTTCTTCTTCTTCTTCTTCTTCTTCTTCTTTCTTCTTCTTTCTTCTTCTTCTCTTCCTTCTTCTTCTTCTTCTTCTTCTTCTTCTTCTTCTTCCTCTTCTTCTTCTTCTCTTCTTCTTCCTTTCTTCTTCTTCTTCTTCTTCTTCCTCTTCTTCTTCCTCTTCTTCTTCTTCTTCTTCTTTCCTTCTTCTTCTTCTCTTCTTCTTCCTTTCTTCTTCCTCTTCTTCTTCTTCTTCTTCTTCTCTTCTCTTCTTCTTTCTTCTTCTTCTCTTCCTTCTTCTTCTTCCTCTTCTTCTTCTTCTTCTTCTTCTTCTTCTTCTTCTCTTCTTCTTCTTCTTCTTCTTCTTCTTCTCTTCTTCTTCTTCTTTTCTTCTTCTTTCTTCTTCTTCTTCTTCTTCTTCTTCTTCTTCTTCTCTTCTTCTTCTTCTTCTTCTTCTTCTTCTTCTTCTTCTTCTTCTTTCTTTTCTTCTTCCTTCCTTTCTTCTTCTTCTTCTTCTTCTTTTCTTCTTCTTTCTTCTTCTTCTTCTTTCTTCTTCTTCTTCTTCTTTCTTTTCTTTCTTCTTCTTCTTCTTCTTCTTCTTTCTTCTTCTTCTTCTTCTTCTTCTTCTTCTTCTTCTTCTTCTTTTTCTTCTTCTTCTTCTTCTTTTCTTCTTCTTCTTCTTCTTCTTCTTCTTCTTCTTTTTCTTCTTCTTCTTCTTCTTCTTCTTCTTCTTCTTCTTCTTCTTCTTCTTCTTCTTCTTCTTCTTTCTTCTTCTTCTTCTTCTTCTTCTTCTTCTTCTTCTTCTTCTTCTTCTTCTTCTTCTTCTCTTCTTCTTCTTCTTCTTCTTCTTTTCTTCTTCTTCTTCTTCTTCTTCTTCTTCTTCTTCGTCTTCTTCTTCTTCTTCTTCTTCTTCTTCTTTTTTCTTCTTCTTCTTCTTTCTTCTTCTT